>CAUOFW020007169.1:363773-394793 GCA_963454935.2 Ilex paraguariensis | reverse complement strand
TCTGCCCGGACACCTGTATTCCTCTAGAAATTCTTTTTTTCTTTTCATCCATTCAAGTGATTCTCTTCCATTCAGATGACTTTATTTGCATCCGAACACTTTATTCTTGCTATCTTGGCATGATTTCTTCATTAACTTCCAAGGCCCTTCCTCCTTGCATGAGTGCTCCTATCATCATCAATTAAACCTTTTTACCGTCAAAAGCAATAAAGCTCTGAATAAAAGTTATAATCCACAAAATAATACAAGCAATCACAGTTAACCTCTTTTTAATGCAATTAGCCTAAAGATAATATGGGTTGAGCGAAATGTGGCAAAATCAAGGAAAATCCATAGACGGGTCACATCTCCATCTAAGCACATTGGATCGACTGGGCTCATGGCTCCAAAAAGGTATTATTCTCTAGTAGATGTGCATATTTCCCAGCTAATCAACAAGACATATTTCAAGTGGCATAACTTGTGGAACCATTCTACTAATTAACTACACGGTCCTCCATAATACCATCAAGCATAACTTAGCCAAAAGCTAGTTGATGTCCGATGACAAAGGCCAGCTAGAAATGGAGGTTGGTAATGATCTTTTCCAGAAGATAGCAACTATCAACATCGTAGAGGTGGATCAATCCAAAACTTTGCGCAAGAAGGTAGACTTGGGAAAGGATANTCTTTTCCAGAAGATAGCAACTATCAACATCGTAGAGGTGGATCAATCCAAAACTTTGCGCAAGAAGGTAGACTTGGGAAAGGATAGGAGAGAAGCTTAGTGGTGAGAAGCAAACCACTCCTTAAGACGAATCCCCAAAGGAGGATTCATATAGCAAGTTTGGAATTTTGCCAAAAGTACAGGCTCAGTTGGAGATGGGAAAGCTAGGCTTGTGCCCCCGATTTAAGTCTTATTATTGGCTCATTTTTTAGGATGAAGAGCTAGAAAAGGCGAGCGTCATAGAAAAGGTGGCATTACAATGTTACTATCTGGGAAAGGCCAAGTGAGTGGCCATTGTCGAGGAGGGATTATGAAGATAGGCCTAGCAAGTTCATGAGTTCAAGTTACAGGGAGCATGATAAGGAATTATAAAAGCCACCACCAAGCAAGCCTTTGCCAAGACATGAGGAGTTCGCCATAAGGCTAACCCCTAACTAGGCAATCTGGGCTAAGGGATATCATGACTAACCCAACATGATCAAGCCAACAGAGCCCCTCGAGGGCCTTTCATAAGTAGTTTGGTGCCCTAAGTTCCCATAGTAACATTAGCCATGATCAATGTTAGGATGCAGAAAAGAAGGTGGCAGCTATTTTAGGTGGATCTACGTAGGCGGGAAGAAGAACAAGACATACAAGAGTAGGATAGCGTGGAGGCTTACTATCGGCAATTATCGAAGTTGGAGGTGGTCAGGCCAAGGCGGGGGCATTTCCCCTCATAAATAGTGAGCAATGGCTCCAAGGAAGGCTATGACTGTTGAGAAAAGGAAGAAGAAAATAAAGCCATAACATTTGCCAGATGAAGATATCGAGGAACAAATGGTTCGGAAGGTGGTGGAACATATAAAACCTACATTGAACATCCCTATGACAACATGCAAATAAGGGAAGAAAGAAGACTCCGCCAATGATGATGAAAGTGATGGCAACAACTCCATTAAGTTCGGAACTCTAGGACGTTCAGTTCCTATCAATGCATTGGGATTGTTGCCTACATCCTTCAAAAATTCTGGCGGGCAATCATCATCTCTGGAAAGAGACATAGAGGAAGTTAAAGCTCAGGGTTCAATGTTCATAGACCAAATGACGCCAGTGGTAGAGGGATAACTAGGTCAAGTTTATGAAGTTATTGTGCCCTAGAAACTTAAGGATGCAAGCTAGAGTATGGTCAATAGAAAGATGAAATGGTTTTTTGAGAAACTCACTCGACCTATGACTTAACATTTGAAGCCACTATACATTTAGGCTCATTTGGAAGATGAGTCTTTCAATCGAGTACTAGTGGACAATGATGCGATTGTCAATATACTATCCATCACTATTATGAGGAAGCTGATTAGTGCTTAAAGTTAGCATATTATTATGCCTTTTTTGGACTAATTATACTTTGATGGAGTTTAAATGATGACATTTCAGGTCCTAAAGTGAACAAGAGCTCAAGAACAACAAATATCATACTTGGATGTAACACTAGTGGATAAAAGGGCAAAATTGGAATAGCTTGGCACAAAGCAAGAATGTTCGAACGTGGATTAATGTTCGAATGTTCTCCTGAAGTGATTAAGGACCAGGCTGCTGAGAAATGATGTGTTGCAGTCAAAAAAGAGAAAATACTGAGGTACTTGAGTACCACATTCGAACGCCCATTCACGTTCGAACGTACTCTGGAAACCTGAGAAGACTAGACTGCTAAGATCTGGCGTGTTGCAGTCAAGAAAAAGGACCCCAAAGTACTGGAGTACCACATTCGAACGCCAACTACCGTTCGAACGTCCACATGACTTGAAGAAAGATTAGAGTGATGAGTGCAAAACTCCAAGCCCTACATGGAGTGTGGAAGTCGATTTCCACAAAAGACTAAGACCACTTGAGTGATGTGGTCACATCCCATCTGGGGTTTGAACGCCCCTAAAGTAAAACTAGAAGACACATTCGAACGTCAGACAATGTTTGAACGTCGATTCACATTCAAACTTCTCCACAGACTGCCTGTAGAGTAGTTGATTTTCATGGGCGATATACACTATTCACTCATCTTCTCTTATCTTCTTATTTCCCCCTCCCCTTCCTTGTCTATAAATACTCCCATGTTGGGATCTTGAAGAGGCATTCTTCCTCTTGTAGAGTAAAGTGCAATTTTTTCTCTTGTAAAATTAGGAAGGTAGAGCTTGGTTGTAGGCTTAGACTACACCAAGAACTAGTATGGAGCTTGTATGGAGGCTTTAACTCCCACTCATTTTGATTAATCTTATATGTTTGTTATATTTGCTTGTCTTACATTTGTTGGTTGAGGAAGCAACCCTCCATTTGTTGGTTGAGGAAGCAACCCTCCATCTTTTGGTTGAGGAAACTACCCTCAAAGAGTAACTAGCTTTCTTCTACTTTTTATTGTCTATGCATTTCACTTCCATTACTTGAGCTTTCTTCTTTCTTGGAAGAGTGAAACGCTTCCATTTTTCTAGAGCTTTACCAAAGCTGTGAATGGTGGAACGTGATTCACTTATTCTTCATTAAAGATAAGCTCTTTGTTTAGTTTGCTTCACTTAGTAGTTCCTCTACTTGGAGGGATGAGTATCACTCACTTTTCTAGCTTTGCCAAGGCCATGAAAGTGAGTAGTTCCTCATTCACTCATTAGTAAGAGGTGATGAATATGTAAAGATTATTCGAAAGTTATGTTTGTGCAACTCCTTTATGCTTTAATGCTTTATATTCCACTTTCTCATTGGATGATTGCATGCATCTAGCAAAGTTAAGGTACTTTGTATAACCAAGGGCTCCTTCTATGATACGGATGGCTCCTGCATAGAAAGATCCATTGGTTCAAGGAATGCATCTTGGCTAGCTCTTCATGAAAACCTTTCAATCTCCACCATTATTGCGCTTTATTCAAAGAACGGAATATTAATGCTATGGTTAGATGTCTTGTAGAAACACTTGCTTATTTGTAGATGAGTTAATTCTTGACACAGAAACTTCTTGTAAACTTCTAGAAAGGCATCAGAATTATGTGTTTAATTCTCACAATTATATCTTATTCTCAAATTAACTTGCTGTTGACATAGGAGTTAATTGAGTTATAAAGCACAAACATAATAAACAGGATAATTAATTACATGTTTTGATCCTCAAACTAAAAAGTGGCTATTATCTCTGCTAATTTATCTTATATTTTGTCTAGAAAAAAATCCATTGGAAAAAATCTTATATTCTGTCCAAAAAATCCCACAACTTCAAACTCTCAAAATTTTCAATCACTTGGTCTCTATTATTACTTACTTCAAAACACCAATCATAGTTCCCTGTGGATTCGACTCTGGACTTAACCGGATTATTGCTACAACTTGTCCACCTGCACTTGGGTGTACACATTTTGGATCAAGTCAAGTTTTTGGCACCGTTGTCGGAAAAACATAAAAGGTGTTTACAGTAAAAGCACTAAATTTTTTGCTCACAAAAGAGGATTCCAAACCAAGGCTCTTGCGATGAATACTCTTGCTCCAAGAGTTTGATTTAATTGTTAAGGACAAGAAGGGTGTTGAGAATGTGGTGGCAGATCATATGTCAAGATTCACTTATGAATTTCATGAGGATGGATTGCCAATTAATGAGAAATTTTTCAATGAACAACTGTTTATAATTGATGAGACCCCATGGTACGCTGATATTGCTAATTTCCTTGCTACCGGAACACTTCTTCCGCCCTTTACTCCCATGGACAAAAACAATTTCTGAGAGAGGTTCGCAACTTCTTTTGGGAAGATCCATACATATTTAAGTACTGTAAGGATCAAATCTAAGACGTTGCATACCCGCTCAGGAAAGCAAACAGGTAATAGCATTTTGTCATTCTGAAGCACGTGGTGGCCATTTTTCATCCAGAAAAATTGTTGCGAAAATCCTGCAGTGCGGATTTTACTAGCCCACACTTTTTAAAGATGTCCATGCCTTTTGTTTAACATGCGATAGATGTCAAAGGTTGGGAAATATTTCGAAGAGAAACATGATGCCTCTAAACCCCATTCTGATAATTGAAATTTTTGACTATTGGGACATTGATTTTATGGGACCATTTCCTCCCTCATTTGGCTATCTATACATTTTGGTAGCCGTAGACTATGTATCCAAATAGGTTGAGGCAATTCCATGCCAGAATAATGATCATTGAATGGTGATCAAATTTTTAAAAGAAAATATTTTATCCCGGTTTGGAATCCCAAAATTCATCATAAGTGATGAGGGTGTTCATTTTTGCAATCGACCCTTCTGAAATTTGATAAAAAAGTACTTGGTTTTTCACAAAATTGAAAACCCATACCACCCACAAACTAGTGNCCAGAATAATGATCATTGAATGGTGATCAAATTTTTAAAAGAAAATATTTTATCCCGGTTTGGAATCCCAAAATCCATCATAAGTGATGAGGGTGTTCATTTTTGCAATCGACCCTTCTGAAATTTGATAAAAAAGTACTTGGTTTTTCACAAAATTGAAAACCCATACCACCCACAAACTAGTGGACAGACTGAATTGGCTAATCAGGAGATCAAATTAATTTTAAAAAAAATGGTAAATCCAAACCGCAAAGATTGGTCGTCAAAACTAACTGATGCACTCTGGGCGTATCGTACTACTTTTAAAAAAATTTTGGGTATGTCTCCTTACCGATTAGTCTATTGAAAGCCTTGTCACCTACCTGTAGAATTGGAACATAGGGCATACTAGCCTATTAAGACAATGAACTTTGACATAGACAAAGTCGAACTAGCAAGAAAACTTCAGATTAACGAATTGGAGGAATTGAGAAATGAAGCATATGAAAATGCTAAGATTGCAAAATTTAGGATAAAAAATTTTCATGACAAGAACATAATGCGGAAGTCTTTTTGAACCTGATTAAAAAGTTCTGCTTTTCAATTCAAGACTCCGCCTTTTTCCTGATAAGTTGAAGTCAAGATGAATGATTAACCATCAAAATTGCTATTTTATTATATTTAATGATTGGTTAATTACATATTATTTGTGATTAAATGTGTTAAATTTCTTAATTTTCTAGTTTGATACTTTTTCTAGTTGTTTGATTTATTTTGCAGGTAAATTGGTTGATTTAAAGTAATAATGGATAATGCAAGTGAATGAATCACTAGAGGAAGAATCATAATTGATAAGGATTAAAGAGTAAAGATTGAAATAGGAAGACTTGAAGATATGAAAATAATTTAATCCTTATTAGAGTCCAAGTTGAAAGAAAACTCATTTAGAGTTGGATTAGGAAAGTGTCCAAGAAGAAAAGGATTTGACATGTCTTTAGTATTTTGGTTATAACGTTTGAATCTGATATTTGATTTACTTGATTTTTGGGGGATAAACAGAAGATCTCAAGGGCTACAAAAGTGTATTTCACAAAAGTTTTGTGATTCAACCTCTAAATATGGGAAATTTAAGCTCGAAGTCTAGACAGATTTTGTACCAGCGTCCCAAAGATTTTATGCACGGGATTTAACCTTACAAGACTTCTTTTTGGGAAAGAAATTCCTTCCTAAGACAACCTTATATCTTCTACCTATATTTAGGATTTATTTTTATTATAAATAAGGGCTTTCACCTGTTGAGAGAGAGGATTAGGATTATAATAATTCTTTTTCCCATCTTTTTATTTTTGTTTTAGTTCGTCATGTCTGGCTAGAAGATTTAGCTAGGGTTAGGGGAAAACTTCCCAATGAAGTACGACACTGTTATTGACTCTGTGTTTAATGATTTATGATGTTTTGTTAATTTAACTTATGATTTCTTAACAAAATTTTTATTTTGTAAAAATCTTTGAGTCGTTGTGCCATGTACATCGATTGCTTGAATTTCCCTGCAAGTAAATAACTGGTTATTCCACGCTTGAGGTATTTATCATTATTTCATAAAATAATATAATTGGATGATTATTCAGGTTCCTGAATAATCTTTTGATTATAACTTTTGGTTTTCTTACTTTTTTTGTTACTCGAATCAACCGACATCTGATTCTTGTCTCAAGTTAAGATTTGAGTCTTTAATCATTATTGTATGGAATTGAGAGGGAGTACCTGATCCTCTATTATTTTTATTATATTGTTTAAATATCTCCAATCAATATTTTTAACTCAACAATTTTTACAAAAATTGTTCTCTCAAATTTTCTTTGGTATTTCTATGATTGCTTTTTGTTATAATTCCCTGTGGTTCGACCTCGGACTTCCGAATATTATATTACTTCGCGACAACTTGCAATTGGGTGATCAATTCTAAAGTTGTAGCAATGGACTGGACCATACATTGTCAAAAAAGTGTTTGAACATGGGGCAGTGGAAGTGGTGAACCCATCGAACAGTAATATCTTTACCGTCAATGGTCATTTGTGGAGGACTTTGTCAAAAATGAAGAGACCATCCTTTTAATGAATCCAGAAAATCCTTCCGAGAATCGTGCCTGCTGAGACAAAAAGGGGTCGGGTCAGGGAGAAACCCGACCCGATGGGATGCCTTTATAAGGCCCCCACCCCTTTTTCTCTTTTTTTCTCCCCCGTTGCATTTCCCCATTTCTTTTTTCTCCCCCACCACCCTTCCTCTTTTTCCTTTTTCCTTTTTCCTTCTTCTTTTGCTTCTTCTTCTTTGTTGTTCACGATCTTTTGGAATCACGACCCATCTCTCAATAACACCATGACCATACTACCCGAAGACCCAGTCCTTTGTCTCATGATCTGTATGTGTTTACTCTATTTGTACATGGATCTTCTTCTTCTGTTTGCACTCAAAATCAAAGGTTTTCATCCTAGCGGAAACCCAGATCTACAACGAGATGTTTGATTTTTGTATTTTACTTGTAGGTTTCGGCTAATGAACAAGATCTCTACCGTTCAACCTCATCTCCAAAGATCACCATATCGGTAAATTTGAAACATTGAGGACAATGTTTAGTTTAGGTTGGGGGCTGAGAACTACAGTTCATATGTGCCTGTAGAAAATTTTTAAATTTGTGCTGTTGTTGTTGCTGTTCTTGATCAGATTGTGTACCGTATTTTGATTACCATGTTTTGTATTTTGATGGTTATGTTTGTGGGTCATCTCTGATCGTCTTTTTGACTGGCAGATGTTAAAGAATCAGATAGTGAGTCTTAAAGCATAGAAAACATGAATGTTAAACTTTTTTGGTTTAGTCTAGGAGTTTTGCGCACTTTTCCTTTTGATGAGCATACTGTGATCATGAGAAAAGAAAGATTGGTGAGAAAGAATGAGATCTGAGAACAACAAGCGAAACCCTTGTGTGGCAGAAGCACTTTTCCTAAACACAGTCGTGCCGAAAGACTTGATGCCTATAAACAGTGTGGTAGAGTCTTTCAGGAGAAGAAATATAATCAGTGTTCTGAACCAATTTCTAGTCGTGCACTTGATCGATTAGACTAGATAGTGAATGGACAGAGTAAGGATTATCCTGACACGCCATCCTATTCTAGTACTCTGCTTAACTGGTTTGTGAGAGAGGAAATTTGGAGAGTTACTGGTTGTTCAAATGGCACGAAGACAGATGAAGACTCAGATTAGAGTAGTTNCAGTGTTCTGAACCAATTTCTAGTCGTGCACTTGATCGGTTAGACTAGATAGTGGATGGACAGAGTAAGGATTATCCTGACACGCCATCCTATTCTAGTACTCTGCTTAACTGGTTTGTGAGAGAGGAAATTTGGAGAGTTACTGGTTGTTCAAATGGCACGAAGACAGATGAAGACTCAGATTAGAGTAGTTGGGATGAAAGCCAAGGGTCTGAATTTTTGTAAAAAAGTGTAAAAATCCTTTCTGTTTTGTACAAACTCTTTTGACTGAAATGAAAACATGGGGCTAGTAAGGAGTGTCCCAGAATACCAACCTGAAGCGTGGGTAGGGACTTATCCTGAGACGCTATGAATTTTTAGTTCAAACTTGTGTGTTTTGTCCTCTTTTATTGTATTATGTAGTACATAAAATTTTGAAAATTTTATTGAGTTTGATTCAACGTTCGAATGCCAAGCTACGTTCGAACGTCGCTTGCTTACNGGCTAGTAAGGAGTGTCCCAGAATACCAACTTGAAGCGTGGGTAGGGACTTATCCTGAGACGCTATGAATTTTTAGTTCAAACTTGTGTGTTTTGTCCTCTTTTATTGTATTATGTAGTACATAAAATTTTGAAAATTTTATTGAGTTTGATTCAACGTTCGAATGCCAAGCTACGTTCGAACGTCGCTTGCTTACAGTACTCAACCTCTGATGAAAACGAAAAGTATTGGGAGCTTAGTTCGTTCGAACGCCAATAGCCGTTCGAACGTGACTTTAACGTTTGAATACCAATAGAACGTTCGAACAATGAAAGCATACAGTACTTTGGTCTCTGACAGAACTTAAAAGTACTAGGAGGTCACCTCGTTCGAACGACACTCCACCTTCGAACCATCTTTTGAAAATCCCTCTATATACGTTCGAAAGTCACTAACGTTCGAACGTCACGACTCAGACTATAAAAGCCTGGATCGTCTTCCCCATTCAAAATCACCAAAAACCTCCCAAAACGCTAGAATCCCTTTTCATTCCCCAGCCCTCAAAACTTTACCCATTCCTCAATTCTACCTAAAATCGACCATCCCAAACTCATTACCGCATCCAAAATCATCATCTTCACAAGAATACTCAAGATTTTCAAACCCTCTAAAGCCAAAAATTGAAAACACCATGCCTAGAGTTAAGCTTCCTACCAGGCGTAATTAACCAATAAACCAGGAACCTAACTATATAGAAGAAGTCATTGAGCAAAGAGAGGGCAAACAAGTGATGAAGAGGTATGATCAAACAAGGTTTCCCAGTGCACTCAAAGCTGAAAGGTATGAGAATTTCTTTCAAAATCATGCTATAGTCTATGAGGAGATGTTGTTGTTACTGACTTTGCAAAATTGGGGATTTTGGAGGAAATGGAGAGGAGGAATTGGGTGTGGTTTTTTAGGAATGGTGGGGATGCCGTTGTTGACTTGATGAGGGATTTTTACCCCAATGCCGAGATCATCAATTACGCCATTCAGACATACGTAAGAGGTACTCACATTGACATGGATAAGGCGTACATAAAGGAAGTAAGGCAAGAGGTGACTCGGGTGCAAAACCCAACTTACCTGCCAAAAAATAATGTTGCGTTGGATGTGGTTGGGAAGGAATTGACAGGGATGGCTGATTTTTCGCGGTCAAGGTGGTGGTTTTTGAAACAAGGGGAGCTCACCGATAAGTACAAGATGCTAAATTTAATTGCGGTGTCTGACCTAGCCCTCATAGGACGGAAAAATGAGATTTTGCCTGAAATGGCTCGCTTACTCTATGCACTGGGAAGAGGGCATAACATCAACCTCCCCTAATTGATTTTGGGTGAAATGAAGAAGGGGTGTGATGCAAAAAGGAGTGCACTCCTTTTTGGCACTTTAGTGACTAAAATATGCATTGACAATGGGGTTAGGATAAGGCCCGAGATGGAGATCTAAAAGCCAATGGGTCCATTGAACAAGGGCTCTTTCAAGAGAAGCCAAGGGCATAGTGGCGCCCCAGCAGCTAGACAAGAAGTGTCCCCTCCCCAAGAAGGCAATGAAGTGCAAAACGAGCTTGACCGGGAGGCGGAGAGAGAGATGGAGGAAGAGAGGGACCAAGCACCTACACAAGAGGCAGGACCCAACTCCAGCACCTGGATATCACTGAGAGATTGTCACGCCCCGAATTTCCACAAACCCGGGGAGTGAGTGAAAGGAAGAAGAAAAGTAAATAAAAGATCATTATGTTGGATAAATTGGTTTCTCATTCATTTTCCATGTTTTTCCAAAGTTTTTCAAGCCATTTTTCTTCCATTTCTAGCCTATTTCTTCAAGGTTTCTAACCCCCCCCCCCTTTTTTGACATTCTTCCCATCTATTTAAAAGATGTTTTATACATTTAACAAGTCTTTTAATTTTTCATAAAATTTCGACATAACCTCATTTGTTTCGAAGCCTTATGCCCACCTAATATTCACAATATTTCATATGCATTATTATATCACAACCCACACTCACTCAGTAGCCACAATCCATGTAAATTAAACAAACATCCATTGTTTTCAACACACACATATAATACTCATTACATAAAGACATCCTACATATCAATGACCCAAGGTCTAAATCCATTACTTTTTCAAATTGAAATACAAGTCATTTGGGCTTATGCCCATACATACAAAATATGTCCAAAGGCCAAATATTCATTCAAGTCCCTTTTTCCCTTCTTCCTTTAAGACTTCCTCAAGTCTCAAGTATCGGGAGCCTCATCTGTAATATGATATCCCATGAATGGGTCAGCTCAACTGCTGGTATGACAAAGTGCTAATGTTAGGAACAAATTTAAGGCGTGACATGTGCAAGTGTACATTTTAAAAGTTATAACCCCGTAATCCCTCAATGCTATACAATGTCAATATGCATGACATACCCATGCAACTCTATGCCACCCATGTCTCGCTTCACGGTCCGCCCCCATCAGCCCGTGAGTATTGTCATTGGCCAAATTTTGGATTTTTCACTACAGGATCTACACCCTCATAATGAATAGCACCAGGTGCTCAACCCACACTATCTACATGAACGTGAAGTACCATTCAATGGATTCAAACATATGATCAAGCTTTATATTAATTACTTTCACAATTTTCCAAAGAAACTACAAATATACAAACTACCAACTCCTGTAATAAATCATAACTCTCAAACCACAAGAGTTTCTCTACATGAACATAAACTAAAATATAATAATCTAACACATAAGCAATATACACCTTTACCATAGCAACAAATTGTCAAGAAACTCAATGAACATAAAAGTACTTAAACCACTAATTCTAAGTTTTCAAAGCATCTACCAACTAAATGATTTTCTAACATCAAGTAGACACCTAAATCATCCAATCAACATATAGGAAGACAAGAAAACTTAAATCTATTCCCAATTTAGCAAAATATCATACCTAAAATGATTTTTCTCAAACCAATAGAGTTTTGTTCGCTTTACAACTGAACCGATCAGTGAGAATATAGCCCTTGTTGAGAGGAACAACTTCTTAAAAGAAAGTCTTGCAAGATTCTTGGCCTAGGAATGAGTTTTGGAGGCATNTGTTGAGAGGAACAACTTCTTAAAAGAAAGTCTTGCAAGATTCTTGGCCTAGGAATGAGTTTTGGAGGCATGAAACTTGAAGAACCTAGGGTTTTCTTCCTTTTTTCCACCAAAAACATGTACTGGCATTTCCTAGCTCAAAAACTGATGTTTTTACACTAAAAGGGTTGTATTTATAGTGGAGGGGTAAAGGTGCAAAATGACCCTTTTGCCCCTTAATGAATTCGGGACCTCGTTGCACTACAACTCGTCTCGAAATGCCTTAATTTGACATTTTTTTTGACCCAAGCTCTTAAAATTATTTTAAATAAAAATNACCAATAGAGTTTTGTTCGCTTTACAACTGAACCGATCAGTGAGAATATAGCCCTTATTGAGAGGAACAACTTCTTAAAAGAAAGTCTTGCAAGATTCTTGGCCTAGGAATGAGTTTTGGTGGCATGAAACTTGAAGAACCTAGGGTTTTCTTCTTTTTTTCCACCAAAAACATGTACTGGCATTTCCTAGCTCAAAAACTGATGTTTTTACACTAAAGGGGTTGTATTTATAGTGGAGGGGCAAAGGTGCAAAATAACCCTTTTGCCCCTTAATGAATTCGGGACCTCGTTGCACTACAACTCGTCTCGAAATACCTTAATTTGACATTTTTTTTGACCCAAGCTCTTAAAATTATTTTAANAACCCTTTTGCCCCTTAATGAATTCGGGACCTCGTTGCACTACAACTCGTCTCGAAATACCTTAATTTGACATTTTTTTTGACCCAAGCTCTTAAAATTATTTTAAATAAAAATTTTCAAAAATATATATTTTCGCTAGTGACTGGGTTTGACCGGTCCCACCTAGGCCACCCGAGATACTTTTTTTGTCTAATTTTTGAAACTATTTTTGTTTAGGCTCAAATTCGTACAGTAGGTATATTTTAACATTTTAAGCATTTTTCTATGCTATTATATACTCAAATTATACTCCTAAACATGACTTATACCTAAATAATACATATGTAGTGTCCTACCGACAAATGGTATATGAATAGTGCCCTACCGGCAAAACTAAAAATTTTATCCTCACTTTTTCAGATCTCTACAGAGATATTATGCTTGGCATTGAGGCCAACCAAGCCAAGATTCTCCAATAGTAAGAGGAGATTCTTGGCTATTTGAGGGGTGGAGCTGGGGGAGTGAATGGAGACGGAGGAGAGGATTGAGATGATGATTTCTGTTATTGTTTGGGGTTGTTTGTTGTTTCTTCTTTGGATGGTTTTTGGGGAATTTCTATACTGTTGTGGAGGGGTTTCTTCTTGATAATTCTTGTGGATGTTTGTTGCTTCTTGTAATTCTTCTTTGTGATTTTTAGGGATATTTTGTAGATGATGGTGATATTTGTTTTGATGGATGTTTATCTTTGTTGTTTCTTGCGGATAAGTGATGTTTATGTTTTTGTGGATGATTGACTCATTGGTACCATTGTGAACATTTATGGAATGAATGATTCAGTTTATCACTTTTATTCGTTTAAAATGCATGTATAGGATTAACACTTTAATTCTTGTTAATAAATAACAAAACAGATGTGGATGTTAAGATGGCTTGTGAAAATGACTAAGCACATGATCGGTTTGACAACTCAACTTAACTATCAAGACGTAAAACCTCATTTTTTTGGAACCTTGATACTATCTCTATGATTTAATTGTCAAATGTACATCAGTAATTGCTATTCTTGAGGTACACGGTGATCAGACTCGAAAATAGAATCGTTATATAACCAACATTCCTTGAAACACCCGACATAACCGGTGGAGATGACAAAGAAAATCATGGTAAGTCTTGAGCCTTACGATGCTTTTTGAGAGGATATCAACAATTACTCAAAGTAAGTTCTTTCACTTCCGATCTCTTTCAATAATATCATTAACCTTGCTTTGATTGATGTAACTAAAGTGATCTATTTTCATAATCCACAGGGAACTTTTGCATACACTTACATATGCACATACTTGAGAAAGGATCTTAGGCCATCTTTGGATTGACTTTGAGCCTTAGCTAATTCTTTTACAAAAGTATATCCCTAGTCAGCCATGCTTGAGCCTTCAATGAATGAATTCTTTTTCGAAAAACCCGTGTGATGACCGAGCCACAAAAGCATAGATTTACCATACCTTGCTATCTAATTTCTTGCACCCTCTTGCAAATTAATATGATACAAAAAGGCAAGAAAAATAGCAAAGACAATGGTGGCTACTGTTCAATAAAAGGAAAATCGGTGGAAACAGCCAAAAGAGAAAAGATACTGTGGGACAGGGAATTGCCAAGAAAGTGAAAAATGGGAAAAATGAAAGAAAGAAATCCCATTCCTAGGAAAAATGTCTAGAAGCTAGAAAGAGGTACACAACACTACATAAAAAGATAGCTTTTGATCACCATTGACGTCATTTCATTAGCCATTGACCTCTAGCCCCATTACAACCTACGAAAAGCCCTAGGTGATCTCAAGTCTGATGCATATGTATGTCATCTACTATAAGTGGGGTATGTTAACTAGAATTTCTTTATTTGCATCAATATTCTTCCATGAAATTATGCCAAAGTAAAGTTTGTTTTCCTCAAAACTTCACTCTTATACTAATTGTGCATGAGATTTTTCGATTGGCCATCTTCTGATCACATGCCCTTTGAGAGATAAGTCACTATAATCGGAGCGATTTGTTTTGCTAAGAGCATTTCGAGAGAGGTTTGTGAAATTAAAGCTATCCATGGAAGGTGAAAAAAGGGGAATGATTGTTATATACTGATTCTTGTTTCTAGAATGACCATCATACTACTCAGGGAATTCCAAATGCTAATGTGATAGGTGCTAATTTTTGCATAAAGTGTGAGTACCAATGGAAAAGAAATGTAGGGGTTAAGTCACAATTGAGGGTTGAGTGTCCCAACGACCATGATACTAATTCATTTTTTAGTCATCAATCTCACATACACACTTGTTTGACTGAAGTTTGTGCGTAGCTTCACTGAAAACCTTCACGAGACAACACTCATCCATTAGGGTAAACCTAGTGGCTCAACGGCTTGTTGCATATGCTAAATGCAACCGGTTGACTTACGAAAAAGGCATTAGAAATAGATTTACATTCCAATGTTGTTGTATTACTAGAGACTAGCAATATTTAGGTTGGGGGGGGTGTGATTAGTGCTTAAAGTTAGCATATTATTATTCATTTTTTGGACTAATTATACTTTGATGGAGTTTAAATGATGAAATTTCAAGTCATAAAGTGAACAAGAGCTTAAGGACAACAAATATCACACTTGGATGTAATACCGGTGGATAAAGGGGCAAAATTGGAATAGCTTGGCACAAAGCAAGAATGTTCAAACGTGGATCAAGGTTCGAACGTTCCCCTGAAGTGATTGAGGACCAGGCTGCTGAGACATGTTGTATTGCAGTTAAAAAGAGAAAATATTGAGGTTTGAACTCCCACTCACATTCGAACGTGCTCTAGAAACATGAGAAGACTAGACTACTGACACCTGGCGTGTTGCAGTCAAGAAGGAGGACGCTGAAGTACTGCAGTACCACGTTCGAACACCAACTACCATTCCAACGTCCACATGACTTGAAGAAAGATCAGAGTGAAGAGTGTAAAACTCCGAGCCCTACATGGAGTGTGTAAGTGGGTTTCCACGGAAGACCAAAACCACTTGAGTGATGTGGTCACATTGCATATAAAGCAAAACCAGAAGACACGTTCAAACGTCAGACAATGTTCAAACGCCCCTAAAGCAAAACAGAAGACAACGTTCGAACGACGATTCACGTTCGAATGTCCTTTACAGACTGCCTGCAGAGTAGTTGATTTTCATGGGTGACATACCCTATTCACTCATCCTCTCTTATCTTCTTGTTTTCCCCCTCCCCTTCCTTGCCTATAAATACTCCCATATTGGGAGCTTGAATAGACATTCTTCCTCTTGTAGAGTAAATTGCAATTTTTTCTCTTGTAAAATTAGGAAGCTAGAGCTTGGTTTGTAGGCTTAGACTATACCAAGAACTAGTATGGAGCTTGTATGGAGGCTTTGACTCCCACTCATTTTGATTAATCTTAGATGTTTGTTATATTTGCTTGTCTTGCATCTTTTGGTTGAGGAAGTAACCCTCCATTTGTTGTTGAGGAAGCAACCCTCCATCTTTTGGTTGAGGAAACCACCCTCCAAGAGTAACTAGCTTTCTTCTACTTTTATTGTCTATGCATTTCACTTCCATTGCTTGAGCTTCCTTCTTTCTTAGAAGAGTGAAACTCTTCCACTTTTCTAGAGTTTTACCAAAGCCGTGAAGGGTGAAACGTGATTCACTTATTCTTCATTGAAGATAAGCTCTTTGTTTAGTTTGCTTCACTTAGTAGCTCCTCTACTTGGAGGGATGAGTATCACTCACTTTTATAGCTTTACCAAGGCCATGAAAAGTGAGTAGTTCCTCATTCACTCTTTAGTAAGAGGTGATGAATATGTAAAGATTATTCGGAAGTTATGTTTGTGCAACTCTTTTATGCTTTAATGCTTTATATTCTACTTTCTCATTGGATGATTGAATGCATCTAGCAAAGCTAAGGTACTTTGTATAACCAAGGGCTCCTTCTATGATACAGATGACTCCTATATAGAAAGACCCGTTGGTTCAAGGCAAGCACCCCAGCTAGCTCTTCATGACAACTTTTCAATCTCCACCATTATTGCGCTTTATTCAAAGAATGGAACATTAATGTCACAGTTGGATTCCTTATCGAAACACTTGCTTGTTTGTAGACGGGTTAAGTCTCGGCACAGAAAATTCTTGTAAACTTCTAGAAAGGCATCGGAATCATGTGATTAATTCTCACAGTCTATCTTTATCTTCTGATTAACTTGTTGTTGACAGGGGAGTTAATTGAGTTATAAAGCACAAACATAATAAACCGGATAATCAATTACATATCCTGATCCTCAAACTAAAGAGTGTCTATTATCTCTGCTAATTTATCTTATATTTTGCCTAGAAAAAGATCCATTGAAAAATATCTTATATTCTGTCCAGAAAATCCCATAACTTCAAACTCTCAAAATTTTCAGTCACTTGGTCTCTATTATTGCTTACTTCAAAACACCAATCATAGTTCCCTGTGGATTCGACTCCGAACTTAACCGGATTATTACTACAACTTGATCACCTGCACTTGGGTGTACACATTTCGGATCCAGTCAAAAGCTAGGCAAGAAAGAATAATAAGAATTGTTCCACACAAAGCTAACCGTGAGTAGTTTCACAAGGGGTGTCAATAGGACAATTGGTGTCTTACCCGTTGAGCTGGCTATAAGAATCAATAACCATTTTTTATTGTCTTCATTACGACCTCTTATAACGCACTATTAGGTCAGAATTGGATCCACCTAAGTAAGTGCGTGCCATCAACATTTACTAGCAGCTGATTTTATGGAATTTGGAGAATATGAAAATAGTAGCCACAGAAAACACCCTTTTCGTAGTAGACTTCCATATGGACAATGCCTAGCTATACAATGAAAGAATCAGGCCGTTGAAGTTCCAGGGAGAAGATAAATAGGGGAAGCCCTAAAAAGTGTTATTTCAAATTGACTTGAAGCATTCAGTGGTTTGTCAAGTGGAGGAGGAAGTCCTTCAGCCAATGAACGTGACAAGGCCGAATGACGCGTAAATGGCTACAAAAGTGGTTGATGATGGAGGTTCACCATAATGAACAAAAGAAGCAGTTCGTAAGGCCATGCGTTCCTAGAATCAATGTATATATAACAAGAAATAGGAACGTAATCGACGGGGTACCATCAACATGGTAGATTGTGAAGAGGTGGAGACCTTCACCTCTAGGGAATTCATAGAGCTAGATGAGATTGGCGTCACCCAATCAAGCTAGATGACTATATTGAGGTTCAGGACCCCTTTCTTAAAGTCAACCTTGGGGGGGCTAGATGATTATAGGCCCACTTTCATCAATAAGTTGCTCGAGCCAATTTTCCAAGCATAACTCATACAACTATTGATAGA
This sequence comes from Ilex paraguariensis, assembly GCA_963454935.2. Lineage (NCBI taxonomy): Eukaryota > Viridiplantae > Streptophyta > Magnoliopsida > Aquifoliales > Aquifoliaceae > Ilex > Ilex paraguariensis. The sequence goes on along the minus strand of CAUOFW020007169.1, from coordinate 376,858 downwards.
GTATTGAGAATGTTTCGCCTGGCATTATAAGGAATTTCAAGCTTAAGTATAGATTTATTTTAGCATCAGTTTCCCATCAGAGATGGATATAGTAAGTCAAGTAGACACCAAGGTTGATGTCTCGAGAAGTGACCCTACTGGTCAATAAGGAGTTGAGTGGGTATAGCAGGCTAAGTGCATACAAGTAACGTGATATGCGGAATGGGTTTTCGATGTTGTGCTAATCAAGAAAAAAAAAGTAAAGATCAGGGTGTGATGTGACTACTAAAATGTTAACATGGCAACCCCAAAGGATGATTACATTATGCCTATGGTCAATCAGCTAGTGGATGGCACTGCTGGTGGATGCCACAACCATGAATGCCATCATGTCATTCATGGACAAAAATGTAGGGGATCATCATATCTTCATAGCCGAGAAAGATATACATAAGTTCGCCTTCAGGTGTCTTGGGTTGATAGGGATGTTTGAATGTGTGGTTATGTCATTTGGGTTGAAGAACACGAGAGTAACATACTAGAGAGCCATAAATACTATCTTTCACGACATGATCAGCAAGATTGTCGAGGTGTACATAAAAAGAATCATATAATAAATGCAATGGAATTTTATAAAAAAAATATTGATTCCTCATTCCAAGATTTATTCATGTTTAATACAAACCAAGAAACCTTAGATCTATAGAGAAGATTAAGAGTTATCTCTTGAAGCGCATGAATCTGAATTTGATCTTTATCCCAAGCCTCGTAATTGTTTAGCCTCTATCGGTATCCACACTAATTGATAAACTTGAAGGATCTACCTTAACTGTTGATAAACTAGTAAAGATAGGGACTGATGGGTGGATTTTCTTGTGCTAACAAAAGAGAATTGTATATATCCCCCTCCTATATATAGGTATTTATAGAGCCTTAGAATACTCTAATTTCAATTTGGGTCTAAATGCAATTATCTCATAATTACATAAAACCCTTTTATTAATCATTAATTGTAATAAAATCTCTAATTAACTCTTAATTAGGTTTTCACCTCAATTAACTCTTAATTGATTTTCTCTCTTTTATCTTTTAGTTTTCAATTAATTTTATTGTGTATGACACTATAGGTTCAAGCATACTCGGTTGTAGGCATTCGATACTAACTACAAGTAGCATCTCAAATTAGAACTCTTTCTAATTTAGCTTGAATTAAAAATCTTCTAATTATCCCTTTATGAAGAAAAATTAATATATTTATATTAATTTCATTCTTCGGGCTTCTACTAATCATGAATGACACCTAGCAACATATCATGAATAACTTTCAGATAACATGAAGAAGGTAAAGAACTCATTCAATCTACAGTTGCCATGCAATTGAATCATTCTATCACACAATGCCCCAATTAAATTACTAGGGTATGAAATTACTGTCAAACCTCTAACTTAATATTTTCTAATTTTCATTCTACCTTGGTTAAGGACTCATTGAGTAATATCTTAAAAGATCGCATAGGACACTCTCCCTTTATTTATTAAGGGTGACAGATTCTATGTTGTACACTTATAAGTCTCCATGCATGTCTAGCTATGTTCAACAGTACATATCCAAGTTACGCGGTTAGTATATGAATATGATGTGTAGTTAAAGTATAGAAATTCAAGCACAAGACAACTATGGTATCTCAAGTCTAAGGATCAGTTGCATAACTGTAACTTTAGGATTTAACATTGACAGGTATGTAAAACTCTATATGAAAAATTTTACTTTAGTCAATGGTCACGTTCAGTGTACTTGTTCTCTAACAAGTGCCCACACACCTGCTTCAGTGTTCCTACACTAAGGACTTGGATAAGTCACCTCATATCAAATATGAGTAGATATAGTGTATGCTAGTCTATTCAGATTACATAGTGCCCATATAGTAATCCTATGACTAGGAACATTTAAGAGTTAAGTACCAATAAGTATAGGCCTCCTCTTCTCAACATCTTGAGAAACTATCTTCTTAATTTATATTCTATAGACTTTACCATGTATGTAAAACATGATAAATTAACTTGCCCTTATATTTAATTAATAAATGAATGTTGTTAGTAAAACCCTAATAGTATATGTGTGATTAATCTTTGGACATACAGCTAATAGTATATTGATGAAATTATAGTTAAAATGCATGATAGAGAGTAACACCTTAGCGACTTAAAGACCGTCTTTGAAAGGATCCGTGTTCAACATCTCAAGAAAAACCCTGTAAAGTCCCATGTAATTATGTGAATTATATTACATTATGATTTATTGTGTTTATATATAATGAATTAAGGATTAATAAACTATGTAAGTGGTGATTATAAAAAATAGTCTAAATAGATTAAAAAGATCGAAGTTTCAGAATGGTCACTCATAGGAGAAATTAATTTTGTTAAGTTTTGAACATATTTAGAGTGAAATGACATTAAAAATAGATTCAAAAGTTCGAGAAACCTTGGAATAAGTGATATGGGTGAATTGGAAGTTTGAAAATATTTGGCAATTGAAATTCATTTTGTGGAAAACTTGGGTAGAAGGAAATTTGAAAACTATCTTAGCATTTGGACCATAAATTTCTACCTTGATGTCTGATTGATCTAAATTTTTTAGTAAAAACTAATGTTCCAAGGCTAAAAAAATTTATTTGATAAAACTTTTGGGAATCGGGTTCTACATAGGTCACAATCAAGCAGGAAGTCGGGGGTAGACTGTCACTCTTTTCCAAACAAGAAAAGAAACATGTCTGGATGCATCTAGTAGAATGTTTGGCAAAAAGACACATGTCTGAATGCTTTAAAATGTGTATTTGGATGCACCGAGCAGAGAGTTGTCCGTTTGCAACCTCTTTTAGTTGTTTTCTTCGATTTTCACATTATAAAAACCTAGGAGACCTCTTAAACCTATTTTCATTAGTTTTTCATCCTAGAGAACCCTAGAGTGAGAAAGAAGGAGAATGACCTGATTTAAATCATACACCCAAGTATAAGTGGTCAAATTGTAGTATTACTCGGTTAAGTTCGAGATCGAACCCATAGGGAGCTAATTGTTGGAATTCAAAATGAAAAATGTAAGATTGTCTTGTGTGTAGTGTGCCTCACAATAAATTGTGGTGTGAACTTAGAATTATTAAATTAATTCCTAAATTAAATTCTTGATAACAATAACTGAAAGGCTACTTTTTAGTTCAGGGATCCAATATGCATTATATTGCTTGATTATGAANTGATAACAATAACTGAAAGGCTACTTTTTAGTTCAGGGATCCAATATGCATTATATTGCTTGATTATGAAAATGTCACCTTATAGCAATTAACTTCCACGTTACTGGAAAGTTAACCAATAGGTTTGGCATGTAGTTGAACCATATCACAACAACTAATTAAGTTAGCTGGAAGGTCTATGTAGCATACAACAACCAATAATCCTAGTAAACCCGAAGGTGGACCATTCAAAATGTTTACTTTAGCTATTTGATCGACAGGTCAATGATTTAATGAAGATGGAGTTTTGATTTATGCATTGAATCAAAAGTATTAGCTATAGCAAGATTTAACTCGTCTATAACCAATCTCTTCACTGTTAGATAAAACCCAACGACATGAATCATTGAATTATACTTGAAGTATGTAATAACTTATAGATAGAATGGTATATAGCAGTAAGCTTTTCTCAGTGTTCATAACCATGAGCATATAATAGTAATAACTATCTATCAATCAAGGGAGATATAAACATTAACGCAGAATTAAAATATCGGCATTTTCATATCACAAACAGTATACATGATTTCACCCTTCACTAAAGAGCATAAATGGACTACTCACACCTCATTGCTATAGACTAGCAAGAAGAATGAGATAATCCAATTACAATAGAAAAACAATATAACAAGTTCTTCCTTGAGGAATAGTTGAAACACCACCATTCTTATTACCAGCTATGTCGTGTAGGTGCATAACCACGGTTGCAAAATCCAGAAGAGTCCTAAAACCTTGCTACATTTTCGTGCCCAAAGTTTCCCACATCCCACAATAAAGGTGGGCAAGATGACTAGGGCTAAAACATAGGAAGATCCCGTGGCCAGATTGATGGCCAGCGGGATATATGATTAGTAGTTAAAATTAGCATATCACTATGCCTTTTTTAAAACTAATTATACTTTAATGAAGTTTAAATGATGACTTTTCAGGATATAAATTATACAAAGGTCCAAAGACAATGAATATCAAATTTTCATGCAACACCAGCATGCCCCGGGACAAAATTGGAGAAGGTTGGAACAAAGCAAGAATGTTCGAATGCCAACTCACATTCAAACGTTTCCTTGAATTATTTGAAGACCATACTACTGAAATACTGAGACATGTCGTGTTGCAGCTAAGAAGGAAAACACTAAAGTACTTGAGTACCACTTTCGAACGTAGTCTTGAACTATTAAGGACTAGGCTAATGAGTGCAAGAGCAGTGGTTCAAGGCGTATGGAAGTAGCTCTCGTAGAGGAACATAGGCTACTTGTGTAGGAGGTTCAAACTACATCTAGNGCTAATGAGTGCAAGAGCAGTGGTTCAAGGCGTATGGAAGTAGCTCTCGTAGAGGAACATAGGCTACTTGTGTAGGAGGTTCAAACTACATCTAGTGTTCGAACGCCCATCAAGCAAAGATAGTGGACATGTTCGAATGTCAGATAGTGGTGTTAATCGTGTCGTGTTGTATCAGTTTCGTGTCATGTCACTTTCGGTCGTGTTATTTTCGTGTCGTATCACTTTTGGTACGTGTTGGGTTCGTGTCAATAATCATGTTAATAAAAAATTATTTAATTNTTTCGTGTCATGTCACTTTCGGTCGTGTTATTTTCGTGTCGTATCACTTTTGGTACGTGTTGGGTTCGTGTCAATAATCATGTTAATAAAAAATTATTTAATTTGAAAGCAACTAATATAATACTATTTAAAAAATTATAAAAAATTATGAAATTCTTATTTTCTATCTAAAATACTCATTAAATAATCATTTTCTATCTACAATACTCATTAATCGTGTTATTCGTGTCGAACCTTAATTTGACCCATTTATTACTCGTGTCGAACCTTAATTTGACCCATTTATTACTCGTGTCAACGAATCGTGTTATTTTCGAGTTCGGTTCGAGTCGGGTTCGTGTTCGAGTTAAAAATTGACACCCCTAATGTCAGATAATGTTTGAACGTTGTCTCCAGATAGGCTGCAAAGTGATTGATTTTCTCTCCAACCATTGGGACTTTCACTTGGACTTTNGTAGCTCTCGTAGAGGAACATAGGCTACTTGTGTAGGAGGTTCAAACTACATCTAGCGTTCGAACGCCCATCAAGCAAAGACAGTGGACATGTTCGAATGTCAGATAGGGGTGTTAATCGTGTCGTGTTGTATCAGTTTCGTGTCATGTCACTTTCGGTAGTGTTATTTTCATGTCGTATCACTTTCGGTACGTGTTGGGTTCGTGTCAATAATCATGTTAATAAAAAATTATTTAATGTGAAAGCAACTAATATAATACTATTTAAAAAATTATAAAAAATTATGAAATTCTTATTTTCTATCTAAAATACTCATTAAATAATCATTTTCTATCTACAATACTCATTAATCGTGTTATTCGTGTCGAACCTTAATTTGACCCATTTATTACTCGTGTCAACGAATCGTGTTATTTTCGGGTTCGGTTCGAGTCGGGTTCGTGTTCGAGTTAAAAATTGACACCCCTAATGTCAGACAACGTTTGAACGTTGTCTCCAGACAGGCTGCAAAGTGATTGATTTTCTCTCCAACCATTGGGACTTTCACTTGGACTTTGAAAGCATTGTACTATTCTTCCACACTCCTTTGCCCGCTCCTCTTTACCTATAATTACTCCCATTGTGGGAGCTTCAAAAAAAAGGGAGAAGGGGCTTACATTTTGAGCAACAATTTCATGAAGAAAAGTTGTAGAATTAGTCTTAGACTTAGGTTTATAATTACTTGCATAGAGGAGGATAGATCATCTTTTGGTTGCAATAGAAACCCTCCAAAAGTGATTATCTTTCTTCTACTTTCATTGTTAGTTTTTTTCACTTCCAGTGCTTGAGCTTCTTTCTTCCCTTAAAGGAGTGAAACTCTTCCACTTTTCTAGAGCTTTAATAAAGCTGTGAAAGGTGAAACGTGATTCACTCATTTTTCGTCGAAGATCAGTTCCGTGTGTAGTGTATTTTACCTTGTAACTCCTCTATTTAGAGGGATGAGCATCACTCACTTTTCTAGTTTTACCAAAGCCATGAAGAGTGAGTAGTTGATCATTCACTCTTTAGTAAGAGATAATGGACATGTNTCTCGTCGAAGATCAGTTCCGCGTGTAGTGTATTTTACCTTGTAACTCCTCTATTTGGAGGGATGAGCATCACTCACTTTTCTAGTTTTACCAAAGCTATGAAGAGTGAGTAGTTGATCATTCACTCTTTAGTAAGAGATAATGGACATGTATAAATCATCTGGAAGTTATATCTGTGCATTTCAATTACGCTTAATGCTTTATATTTCATTTTTTTACTGAATGATTGACTGCATCTAGCAATACTAAGGTACTTTGTATAATCGTAAGTACTTTCTATAACACAGNTCTCAATTACGCTTAATGCTTTATATTTCATTTTTTTACTGAATGATTGATTGCATCTAGCAATACTAAGGTACTTTGTATAATCGTAAGTACTTTCTATAACACAGATAACTCTTACATAGAAAGAGTCATTGGTTCAAGGCAAGTACCCTGGCTAGATCTTCATGACTACCCTTCAATCTTCACCACTATTGTACTTCATTTAAATAATGGAATATTAATACCATGGTTGGATGCCTTGTAGAAACACTTGCTTATTTGTAGACGAGTTGAATCTCGGCACAGACAGTTCTTGTAAACTTCTAGAAAGGTTTCGGAACCATGTTATTAATTCTCACAATTCACCTTTATCTTCCGATTAACTTGTTGTTGACATGGGGGTTAATTGAGTTATCAAGCACAAGTATAATAAACCGGATGATCAACTACATGTCCATATCCTCGAACTAAAGAGTGGCTTTTTATATTTGAATTTATCTTATATTTTTGTCTGAAAAATCTTCTTGGAAAGAATTATATATTTGGCCCAGAAAAATCTCTAAACATCATCACTATAAATCATAAATGTTACAATCACATGGTCTCTGTCACTGCTTACTTCAAAACACCAACAATAGTTCCCTGTGGATTCGACTCCAGACTTAAACAGATTATTACTACAACTTGACCGCCTGCACTTGGGTGTACACATTTTGGATCAAGTCAATATACTCTACGGTAATCTTGCAGGAAGAGGCGCAAAAGAAGTAGTTGAGCCAATAAAGCAGAAAGGAGATGTGCTCTTTTTTTGAAACTAGAGAACCATACTAGCTACGACAAACTGTAATAAAAAGTGAGTATGCAGTAACTTATTTGCCACTTGTAGCAACTGGAAAATGATAGTTTGTGATGGTATATTTCAAAAGGGCTTTAACCTCAGCCCTAAAAGGAAGAAGTTCAAGGAGCGCAGATATGTCGTCATAAATGCCCGTCATGCCAAAGAAAAAATGCAAGGCATTGTTGGCTTTAGAGCAAAATAGAAGAGCAGTGCCAAGCAGCGGCTTGTCAGCAAACATTGTGATGGTGCTAAGGTCTATGGTGTCATAAATGCTAAGACAAAGCCATGAGTTGCATTTGGCCACCTTAAAATGAGTGACCCAAGCAACCTAATTCGAGTAGGATGCTTCCATGCGCAAAGTGACGAGCTAGAAATCCAAGTCGCCCAATTAAAAGGGTTCTTAAACAGGAATGCAAGAGAAGCAAGTGGAACAGGGTAAAGCTTTTGTCTGAAGGAGGTTCTGTGAAAGCGGGCTCAAGGCTCGTTACTATTGGAGAGGAGCTGGAAAGAGGGATGAAAGTATGTAGATCGTCATGCTCAGCAAAGTAGTTTTGCTAAGTTTATTTCTTTGCAAGTCCTCTTTAGGTTGTAATTCATCACTCCGGTCATTTTTTCATTCAATTAACACTAAGTTCAATATTCATTATTCTTGCATTAAGTGTTTGTTGTTATCTTTACATATCAGTAGCCTTTCCATATTTCAGTCGTCTAATTAGTCAATAGGAAATTATTTAAGTCAATGACCTCCAAGGCAAAGAAAAGAGCTCACAGATGATCTTATGCCTTGTTTCAATGGCCTGAACAAATATAATTTATGAGTCTCACGCATGTTCGAAGGGGGTAAAATTTTATGTATTTTAATTTTAAGTCCATTCAAACTTTGACATGCCCGCTATTCAGATACCCCAAATACTATCAGCATTGAATCTCACATAAAATTAGTTTATACATTTAAACGGAAGTTTACTGTCAGGGAGGTTGTTGGGAGCAAAGAGTCACAACTCCTTCCAAGATGGGCATGAAACTCTCTATCAATAGGGTTCCAGGAATGGCTAAATTGATTAGATATCTTCTTGAGCGTTTGTCAAACGATTTTTCTATCTATCATATTCCTATAGTTAATTTCTATCATGGATTTTGTGCTACTTAAATTTATCGCACAAAAATAATGACCAAGTAACAATTGGTACTAATAGATTTGATTTTGTTGGTGCTGAATTTTCGACTAATTTTAAAAAACAAATTGCAAGAAAATATCAACATCATTAAAAAAATTCAATTAAAACAAAAAAAAAATTTTTTTGTAAAAGATAGTAATTCATGGCCTTGTAAGCACTACATAGAAAACTGTCGGCTATTTCAGTGCGAGGGTGTTCAAGTCTATTTGTGCGTAATAGTAATTATCTCTTCGATTCAATCAATGATAAGCCACTCACACTTAAATTAAAAAATTTGTAAGAAATTCTATAAATGATTTCATGGTCTGATTAAGTGAAATTCCATAATTCATTCATTCAAAGACTGAGCATGCAAATTTGGGCACTGTGCGCAGAAAACAAGCCACACCCTTTCACTTCGGCTCATAGTTACCGACAAAGCAACATAACCCGAAAACCAATACCTCTGTAATGAGATCGTGATCGTTGGATCACTTGAACCGGTAACACCGTTTGATCGACGGATTCTATTCAATTAAAAACATCTTTAATTGTGTATTACTGAACAACATTAATTTTATCATTCTAATGTTCCCTTTAAAACTAGTTTTCTGGTCGTTTTGTGTTGAGACTAAATTTTGGTAATCCTAATGCGCCTTTTAGTAAGAAGGATGAAAAGTAAGAGAGATAAAAAATACGAGGGATATATTTTTTATCCTCTAAAGAAAGAAAATAAGAATGATACACATTCATTTCTTTATATTTGACAGGATGAATGAAAAATAAAAATAATTATTTTTTTTTTGTGCTTGGTAAAATGAAAAAAATATTTTTTTAAATTTTAATTTTTAAATTTTTAATTTTTTTAAGGAAATATAAATACATACTTTATCATTGTATTTATATATGAAATTAATGTATACATAATAGATGTATATGTCAAATGATATATAGACAAAAAAAATACATTTTAATACAAATAATTAACTTTCCATCAACTTTCCTTTTAATTTTAGAAGGATTGATTTTGATGAGGTGGAAGGAAAACAAATAGATCCACTTTTTCATCATTCATATTTTTCTTCCTTATCAAATATAATGTTGTTCTATTCTTCCAATTTTTCATCCTTTCATTTTTCTATCATTCCAAATATAACATAAGAATCATTTTGAAAAATTCTTTTTTTATATAGTTATTTTTAAAACGAAAATAGTCTATTTGCATGCAAAAATAAAATTATATATATTTAATCTTTCAATTCCCATGGTGACGGAAAGTCTAATACACAAGTTTTTTCTTTAATTTAAAATTTTTAGGAGGCTTATTAAGGCCAAACCAAATAGTCAATAACTAGAAGTCAAAATACCCAAGAAGGAAAATATGGACACAATACCCTTTCCAAAGCATTGTTTTACTGCTTGGGGGTGCAAACGATTTCTGCTTTCTTTGCAGCACCTACATTCCACGATATATGGCATGCTTTCTACCCAGGGGAATACTACCGTACCGGTGTAAGTTACAATTTTTTGGAATTAGGTTATACATTTTTTGAAATATATGTTATTATTTTTAAAAGATATGATCAATCACAAAAAATTTGAATTGATACTGAAATTAAATGATCGATCGTGAATATCTGTGATCGATCATGACCTTCAGTTGAACAGTTGTAATTTTTTCTTTTAAAATTATAACTTAGCGGGATAGTTAAGGTTAACTAGTTACAAACAAACTATACTTCTTGGGTGTCAAACTAAAAAAAATATATCGAATTACTAGAGATCAAATTTATGATTCAATTTGAATTAGTCCTATAAAATTTAATTTCGATCATCAGATATTGGGATGGATCCAAAAATTTTAATTAGTCTTGCATAAACTTGTAAATTATCATCAAATCTCTTTGAACCATAATATAATCTCAACTAGATCGTCATCACTTTAAGTATTAAAGGAAGACTATAGTACCGAATAAAGTATTGTATCAAAAATTATAATTTTTTAAAATTAAGTTATAACTTGTTTGAGTTATAATAGTAAAAGACAATTGATCAAAAAAATAGTATTATCAATTTTAAAAATTATATCTTTTAAATGTGAAATTACATTATTTTTTTGGTCAAGTACAATTATAAGAGAGAGGGGACGGCGTTATTCGAACCCGTGACCTCAAGATTCAACGATGAAAATGGTGACCATTAGGCCAATCGCTAAACTCACATTACACTTTAGAGGATAAAATTATAATTGATTGGATTATTCATGATCAATCACAAATATTTTATTATTGACTAAAATTATTTATAACTTTCGGTGAAGTCTTATTTTTTTTTTTTCGATATTGTAGTGGTATCCTCAGTATTATATCCTTTAGTATCTAAAAATCACATATATTATATACATGTACCATGTATGTATATTGTATTATGTATGAATATATGTCTTTGTCACTGTTTGTACCATGTATGTATCTATGGTGTGGGGTGTGCGTGTGCGTGTATTGCATGTGTGGAGTGCGTTTCTTATTGGGATTGATTTGGCTTGCAAATTACGTTAAACAAGTGTCAGTTTTCGTTGTCCCCGACGAGAGGAAGAAAAGTTGTCTGTTTTTCGTTTGTTTTTTTTGAAAGATCCAAAGTCACGCCAAACACGGCACTGTTCATGAGACAACTACGTCATCAGCATTTAATGACACTATGTTTTACTCTGTCCTTCTGGCTGCTTTGACTTTTACGCCACGTTACAACGACCTTTTGCTTTCTCTTGTTTTTTTACACCCAATATTTTTATTTATTTTCTTTGTGCACCCAAATAAATGGAATTAGGAAACTATCTATGAATTTTGTTCGTTTTTCATACAGGTGAACAATTTGGATAGGTTAGATCATCCACTCTAAGTCTTGTTTGAATTCATGCTTTATCATGAGCCATTCCAACTTTTAAATAAAATTCTTATGATAAGTTGTAATACTGTTTATCACCGTCATAGCATAATGGATTCAAATTCAATGTCATCAATTGCCTTTATGAATTTTTATAACATCATTTACTTGAAATTACTTTTCTTGATTCACTCCAAACAAACAAAAAAAATGTAAATATCTAATTTTAGAAGATATTTAGATTNAGAGAGAGGGGACGGCGTTATTCGAACCCGTGACCTCAAGATTCAACGATGAAAATGGTGACCATTAGGCCAATCGCTAAACTCACATTACACTTTAGAAGACAAAATTATAATTGATTGGATTATTCATGATCAATCACAAATATTTTATTATTGACTAAAATTATTTATAACTTTCGGTGAAGTCTTATTTTTTTTTTTTCGATATTGTAGTGGTATCCTCAGTATTATATCCTTTAGTATCTAAAAATCACATATATTATATACATGTACCATGTATGTATATTGTATTATGTATGAATATATGTCTTTGTCACTGTTTGTACCATGTATGTATCTATGGTGTGGGGTGTGCGTGTGCGTGTATTGCATGTGTGGAGTGCGTTTCTTATTGGGATTGATTTGGCTTGCAAATTACGTTAAACAAGTGTCAGTTTTCGTTGTCCCCGACGAGAGGAAGAAAAGTTGTCTGTTTTTCGTTTTTTTTTTTGAAAGATCCAAAGTCACGCCAAACACGGCACTGTTCATGAGACAACTACGTCATCAGCATTTAATGACACTATGTTTTACTTTGTCCTTCTGGCTGCTTTGACTTTTACGCCACGTTACAACCACCTTTTGCTTTCTCTTGTTTTTTTACACCCAATATTTTTATTTATTTTCTTTGTGCACCCAAATAAATGGAATTAGGAAACTATCTATGAATTTTGTTCGTTTTTCATACAGGTGAACAATTTGGATAGGTTAGATCATCCACTCTAAGTCTTGTTTGAATTCATGCTTTATCATGAGCCATTCCAACTTTTAAATAAAATTCTTATGATAAGTTGTAATACTGTTTATCACCGTCATAGCATAATGGATTCAAATTCAATGTCATCAATTGCCTTTATGAATTTTTATAACATCATTTACTTGAAATTACTTTTCTTGATTCACTCCAAACAAACAAAAAAAATGTAAATATCTAATTTTAGAAGATATTTAGATTCCAAAATAAAAAGTTGCAAAGGGTGATCTTAAAAAGTCAAGAGAACTGTTGAGTCATCTCTGGTACATTACAGACAGGTGAAAAACAGAAGACTAGAGGGCCCATTCCAGCACAGCCTCATCGTTATCCATTGTAAGTATTGCCAAAAATGGGCCCGAGGTCAGGCCCAAACGACAGAGATTCCTGTAGGGTAGGGGTTGAGAGGGTGGTGACCCGTGCGGTGGTCCCCCACAAGACGACCGACATCCAAACAACAACAACTAATCCTCAGTAAAGTGTCAAAAAAACTTTTTGACCGTGACTAGTCAATTGGTCCTGACTCTGACTGTGGACTGTTTCTTTTTTTTTTTT
>CAUOFW020007169.1:345820-363160 GCA_963454935.2 Ilex paraguariensis | reverse complement strand
AATACTGTTTATCACCGTCATAGCATAATGGATTCAAATTCAATGTCATCAATTGCCTTTATGAATTTTTATAACATCATTTACTTGAAATTACTTTTCTTGATTCACTCCAAACAAACAAAAAAAATGTAAATATCTAATTTTAGAAGATATTTAGATTCCAAAATAAAAAGTTGCAAAGGGTGATCTTAAAAAGTCAAGAGGACTGTTGAGTCATCTCTGGTACATTACAGACAGGTGAAAAACAGAAGACTAGAGGGCCCATTCCAGCACAGCCTCATCGTTATCCATTGTAAGTGTTGCCAAAAATGGGCCCGAGGTCAGGCCCAAACGACAGAGATTCCTGTAGGGTAGGGGTTGAGAGGGTGGTGACCCGTGCGGTGGTCCCCCACAAGACGACCGACATCCAAACAACAACAACTAATCCTCAGTAAAGTGTCAAAAAAACTTTTTGACCGTGACTAGTCAATTGGTCCTGACTCTGACTGTGGACTGTTTCTTTTTTTTTTTTACTTCTTGTTCAAACTCAGAACTGTCTGTTGTGGTCCAAGAACTTGAGTTGAGTTAAATTAACACAGGTTCATGGGAATGGAGAGATAACCCAATAAGTGGAGAAAATTTTGAACGTACCGATCTATAAGTTATATTACGACAATAGTGATACATGATTTTACCGATCAATAATAAATTAACCCGTAAGGAAATAAATCTCATTTTAATTTAGTAACTGTAAGAGGCAAAAAATAAAATTATCCCTCAATGGAATAAAACTTGGTATTTCTGAAAAAAAGAGTCTGACTAGACTTGATCTCTCAGTCTTTTTCTCTTGCAAAACGAGTAAATTATCCAAGATTAAAGTGTTTCGATATAAGTCAATCCGATGTTTAAGTCAGTAATGGAACTGATTGAAATGCGAATTGACAAAGAAAGTCTAATGTACCTTTCACCATGGCTCCTTGTACATTTTATAGACCCCTGTTTAGTTTAGAATTTTCATGATTTTCGTTTCAAGGTGGCGCACATTCCCTCAATTAAGCGATTCAGTTTAGGAAGTTGCTGATATCTCTCTAACAATTCCTCTTATCAGGCCTATAATTTCGTTAATTCGATTAGCCAGAATGCCTGAGTTAAAGGCGTATCCTTATCTTTCCATTTACTGTTTCGATCAGCTTGGTCTCAAAAAGAACCGAACTCTCTTGTGACATCCCCCTTTTTTGTTTTGGCAGCATGCTTAGTATTTAAATAACCTTTTGGAACTCCTTCCCTTTATAAGCAATTCTCTTTGTTCTTCCTTCACTTCGCCTTCTCATCTTTAGACTCATCTTTTTCTGTATCTGCACCATCCTTCTCTCTTTCTGCACTTCACCTTCCTTAAATGGCCCCTCTTACGCCCTCAGAAATTTCAACCTTCAAAATTAAGTGCAATATTCCAGATGATGTTGATGTAAGAGTTGCTGGAAAGGATGAACCTCTGATAGGCACGAGAGAGAGTATCCCCATTCATACTCAAGCGATCACCGAAGGTGGAGTTCGATTCCCTCTGGACCCTCTCCTTCTATAGGTGCTTTCTGCAACAAAACTCTGCCCCATCCAATGTTGTCCCAACTTCTTCAGGATTGTGATGGGGGTAGCTGCTTTGAAAAAGCTTATGGGCTTGAATCTCGGTTTATGGGAGATTCTTTTCTGTTACATCATCAAACCCACTGGAGCAACTATTATCTGGCGGTGAGGAAGAAGGATCTATATCTGATCACTCATCTTCCTGATTCTAACAAAGGTCATAAAAAGGACATTGTTTTTGTTTCAAAAAATTGGAAATATGTTGTTGGTGCTACTCCCTCCTATCGTTGCCCTTACGAAGAAGGCGCTCCAAGTATTCAAATTTTTTACTCTTCCAAATTAGCTTGTTTGCTTACTATTTTCTGATACAAGTTCTCTTTTGTTCGAAGATGAGACTGTGAAGGGTAGAATCCTTGAGTCTTTCGTGAAAATGGACAAACTCAGAAGAGTTTGGGGGCTATAATGAGTCCTTGTTCTGCCAAGCTGCCCATACCCTGCTCGGCTATACCCCGACCTACACGTCTTTTATTGTCATAACGAACCGTTCCAATGCCACACTAGCCGAGGATAGAGAAGCCATCCAAACTGCTCGAGAAAAAAACACCCCGAGCCCGCAAACGAGCCTTGCCCCCCAGTTATGGACTGAGGGTTATGAAGAATTTTTTAGAATTCTTATCAACGGTTGAGTCAACCCTACCTACTGAACCGACAATACCAACAACTTCTGTGCCTTTAATTCCTGTTCATGAGGAAGAGCCTACAACTGAGGTCCCTGCCGAATCTGTTATTCCTGAGCCCAATGATGCAATTCCTCCAGTTGATGATCCGGCAGACTTGGCTCAGACCGCTGAAACTTCATTTCCTATGGATTTGGACCCTGCTGCTTCTGTTCGCTCTCCTGATAATGAAGATCACTCAATTTTTGAACTTCCTGAAGACCCAGCCCCAAAAAGACAAAAAACTATTGAGTCCGAGGCAAGTCCTTCTCCTAAGCATGCCAATCCTCCATTCCGACCAGTCCTTAGGGCAAAAAGGAAAGAGATCACTGTAAAAGATTCTGCAATCGAGGATTTTGCAGTGGGGATTGCTCGGGGAGTAATTTTGCCTCAGAATTTGGCTATAAATGAGGCTTTGATAGATGACGAAGTGTCTCGTCAAGCTATTCAACACATGATTTTGATAAGACTTGTTCCCTTTCTACCAGCTCTTTTATGTCTTCCCCTCTTTTTTCAAAATTTTGTCAAAGTCTTTTTCTCTTTTCAGTCAAGGGTTTACAAAAAGTTCATGAGGTCGGAGCTAGGATAACCAGAAAAGATAAGGCTATGAAGGACGTTATCCACGCCCGAGCTTCAGCCCTGGCCAAGAAAGAATCTCTGGATGAAGAGTATGACAATCTCTAGGAAAAAGCTAAGGTTCTGCGGGCTCAAAATTAAAGCTTAACCGAGGAGGACCAGAAGCTTCAGACCGAGATTGGGCTGCTAAAAGATTCCAAACATGAGGTGAATTTAGAACTCTCCTAAGCCCAGCTTGATTACACAAGTCTTTTGGAGGAGTTTGAGCAGTACAAAGTTGAGGCAAAGGAGAGGGAGGATGCTGCATATGACGAGGGAATTGAAAAGGCAAAGAATGATCTGGCTTTGCAGATCCCTCAACTCCGAGATGCTTACTTCAACAAGGGCTGACATGCCGCTTTGACTGCTACTATAATTCCTCCTTTTGAACTTTTTTCTAGGCATTCTCTTTCCAGCTCTTCCCAGCCTCCAACATTCTGAAATACTCAGAAGATTTTTTGCAACTTTTGATGTATATATGTTCGAAGATCTTTCTGTACTCTTTCTTGAAGTTTGAAATGAAAATCAACACTTTTGTTTTTGTAATTCACTTTGTATGTTTGGAAAAACTTGATTTATGGAATTTAAGACCTTTATTCCACCTTCGGCTTTTGTTTGTCTCCTCAACAGAAACGTTAGAATATTTAAACGTCAGAATATTTTTAAAACTCTCAAAGTTATGACCCTTGCTCGGCCTTTCTCCATGGAGCTCCGTCCCTCAACAGGGACCTGATACTTAGAAAAAAAAATTTTAAAACTCTCGAAGTTATGGCTCTTGCTCGGCCTTTATTCAAAGAGCTCGGTCCCTCAACAGGGACCTGATACTTAGAGAAATTTTTGAGACTCTTGAAGTTATGGTCTTTGCTCAACCTTTCTTCAAAGAGCTTGGTCCCTCAACAAGGACCTGATACTTAGAAAAAAATTTAAAACTCTTGAAGTTATGGTCATTGCTTGGTCCCTCAACAGGGACCTGATACTTAGAGAAATTTTTTTGACTCTTGAAGTTATGGCATTTTCTCGGCCTTTCTTCAAAAAGCTCGGTCCCTTAACAAAGACCTAATACTTAGAAATTTTTTTTAAAACTCTCGAAGTTATGGCCCTTATTTGGCCTTTGTGCAAACAACTCGGTCCCTCAATAGGAACTTGATACTTAGAGAAATATTTGATACTCTTGAAATTATGGCATTTGCTCGGCCTTTCTTCAAACAGCTCGGTATCCCGATCGAGCTACTCATAGTCTCCTTAGGTATCTAAGAGAGTTTCTACCCCGTAACGACCTGTCAATTTGATTAGACTCAAATTCATCCCTAATCAACTTGCATCGTCATGCCTAGCTGAGGGCCTGAATCAGATCAAGTGGCTGCGCCTGATTTAAGCTTGTAACTTCTATCAAAAAATTTTACCTCCCTACCTTAGCAGTAGGACATATATAACAAGAAAAAAAGAGCGAGAATAAGGATATGTATCTTCAAAAATCTTTATTAATGACTCCAATTCGGTACATTTGCTAATCATTTATTGACTCTTAAGGGGCACCCTTAAGTTTTCGAAGGCACTTCAGAGTTCTATTTAAAAATGTACTTTTTAGAAATAGAACTTTCTTAAGTTAGCTAAGTTTCAGGGGCATGGCACTACTTTATGGTCTAGGGTTTCAAGCTCATAATACCCACTGCCCCCTACTCGAGTTATTCTGTATGAACCCTCTCAGTTTGCTTCGAGCTTTCCATGAGTTGGGTTCTTAGTCGATCCTAGTACACGTCTGAGGACCAAGTCCCCTAGTGCAAAAGACCGTGGATTCACTTTCTTGTTATAAGCTTTGGACATTTGTTGTTGATAAGATGACATCCTTATTATTGTTTGTTCTCTTTTCTCCTCTGTCAAATCAAGATCTCGTGTTATAACGTCATAGTTACTATTGCTTTCAACCAGTTCGATTCTCAGGGTCAGTAAGCCGATCTCTAACTTAATTACTACCTCTATCCCATATGCTAGAGCGAACGGGGTTTCCCTAGTTGATCGTCGAGGTGTGATTCAGTACGTCCACAAAATACTCAGTAACTTCTTAACNCGTAATTACTGCCTCTATCCCATATGCTAGAGCGAACGGGGTTTCCCTGGTTGATCGTCGAGGTGTGATTCAGTACGTCCACAAAATACTCAGTAACTTCTTAACCCATCTTCCCTTGGCATCCTCCAGTCTCTTCTTAATACCATCCATTATCCTTTTATTGGAAATCTCTGCTTGTCCATTACTCTGAGGATAAGCCGGGGTCAAATAATGGCTCTGAATTCCATACTGCCGGTAGAAAGTTTTGAAGGGACCATTATCGAACTGTGTTCCGTTATCAGAAACAAACGTATGTGGGTTTCCGAATCTGGTGATGATGTTCCTCCAAACGAACTTCCTTGCATCAGCGTCTCTAATGTTGGCTAGGGGCTCGGCTTCCACCCACTTTATGAAATAATCATTCGCAACTAGAAGGTACTTCTTATTACTAGAGGTCCAAGGGAGAGGTCCCACTATATCTAACCCCTATTACACAAATGGCCACAAGCTTGCCAATGGAAGTAGTTCCTGAGATGGTTTTCTCAATATCGACGAGAATTTCTAACACTTCTCACACCACCTAACAAACTGTTGAGCATCCTTCTGCATATATGGCCACCAAAAACCCTGGGAGATGGCTCGATGAGCCAGAGATCTTCCACTAGTATGAACACCGCAGCTTCCCTCATAAATTTCAGATAAAAAGTCAGGGATTATTTTTGGGTGTACACACTTTAAATACGGGCCTCCAAATGAGCGTCGGTAAAGCTCACACTTTGGAGATAACCAAAATCTAGCGGCTTTCAGTCGTAACTTATGAGTTTCCTTCTTGTCCTTAGGCAAGTCACCATTCTTTAAGAAGCCGATGATTGGATCCATCCAACTTGGCTCGGTTTTGTTACATAAAACTTCATCAAGGCTGGTCAGCAAAATGCTAGGCTCAGGCTGGAACTCAATAGTAAGAGCCCTTTCAGTTTCTTGGTCAATGGCCAAAGCTAGTGAAACTAAAGCATCGGCATGTGAATTTTTTGCTCTTCCAACCGGCTGGATCAAGTATTCTAGAATTTTGCTCAATTCTTTTTCTGCAAGGGTATGATACGCCATCATTCTTTCATCCTTTGTCGCATACTCCCCTATTATCTGATTTACCACCAATTGTGAATCAAAGAATATCTGGAGCTTTGCTGTCCTCAGTTCGGTTACCAGTCTTACTCCTACTATTAGAGCCTCATACTCAGTTTCGTTATTCGAGGCTTTAAAGCCGAGCCTAATTGCTTTTTCTAGAATACATCCCTCTAGACTTACTAGAGTGAGGCCAATGCCAGCACCCTTTCGATTGGAGGACCCGTCCACAGATAGGGTCAATTTGCCATCAAGCTCTGATTTTTGGTCGTTAGCAGTCTGTTCATTCTGTTCTGAACAATTTTTAGGTTGAAATTCAGCAATGAAGTCTGCCACTACCTGGCCTTTGATTGTCTTTCTCGGTTCGAACACAATGTTGAACTCCCCGAGCTCGACTGCCCACTTAACAACGCGCCTAGATAGGTCGGCCTTTTGAAATAGAGGTTTCAATAGTTGGTCGGTGNGCCTTTCTCGGTTCGAACACAATGTTGAACTCCCCGAGCTCGACTGCCCACTTAGCAACGCGCCTAGATAGGTCGGCCTTTTGAAATAGAGGTTTCAATAGTTGGTCGGTGAGCACCGTGATTTGGTGGGCCTGGAAGTAATGTCTGAGCTTCCTAGCCGAGCTAACTAATGCGAGTGCGAGCTTCTCCAATGGAGCATACCTCAATTCTGCATCTAAGAACATCTTGCTCGCATAATAAACAAGTCTTAACTTCTTACGATCATTCCTCGTCAGCGCCCCACTCACCGCGTGTTCCGATACAACTAGGTAGAGGAGTAGGCTTTCCTCAGGAGATGGAATTGTAAGGATGGATGGGGAGGACAAGTATGCCTTCAGATTTAAAAATGCTTCCTTGCACTCTTGACTCCAAAGTGCTCCCTTCTTTCCTTTGATTAACTGAAAAAAAGGTTTGCATTTATCAAATGCTTGAGATATGAAACTGCCGAGTGCAGCTGTCATTCCTGTTAGTCTTTGTACCTCTTTTACAATCAAATGTAATTGTAGTTCTACAATGGCCTTTACTTGATCGGGGTTTACCTCTATGCCTTGGTGGATAACCAAGAAACCTAGAAACTTCCCCGATCCAACTCTGAATACACACTTTGAGGCATTTAACTTCGTTTTGAACCTCCGAAGGATGTCGAATGTGCTTCTCAGGTCAGAACAATAATTGGTGGCTCTTCAACTTTTAACCACCATGTTGTCGATGTAGACCAACCTCTGATATGGCGCTCCTGCATTCCTTAACTCGAAGGGCATTACCTTGTAGCAATATGTCCCATCAGATGTTATAAAGGCAGTCTTTTCTTGATCTTCTTCGGCAAGGGGGATCTAGTGATATCCCCTATAGGTATCCAAGAAGCTCATTTGCTTATACTCGGCAGTTGCGTCGACCAATTGATCAATCTTAGGTAGAGGAAAGTTGTCTTTTGGACAGGCTTTGTTGAGGTTGGTGAAATCAACACAAACTCTCCACTTCCCATTTTTCTTCTTTACCACCACGGTGTTTGAATGCCAGGTCGGGTATTGCACTTCTCTGATGGTTTGGGACTCAAGCAATCGCGCCACTTCCTCCTTTACTGCTTCTTGATGTTGGGGTGTCGACCTCCTAAGTCTCTATTTTACTAGCTTGAAGCTCGGGTCAACATTCAATCAATGACATGCCACTTTGGATGGTACGGTGGACATTTCACTTGTGCTCCAAGCGAAGACATCAGCATATTCTTTAAGTAGAGTGACGAGCTTACTTTGTTGTTCGGGGCTAAGAGCCGTTCCCAACAAAAAAGTACTTATCCTGGTCCCTGTCCATGTCTAAAGGTACTTTAGTCAAGTCTTCGATTGTGCAGTCAGTAACTTCCTTTTCTGTGCCTAAAGGTACTTTAGGACTTTTAATGTCAATTCGGTTGGTGGAATCAACCGAGCTGTCGGGCATTGATTGTTATTTATCCTCCTCTCTCGAGCCCCTACTCCGTCTCTGGCTTTGACTAAGGCCAATAAACAAGTTTTAAAACTTACTTGGTCTCCTCTAATATTGACTATCCCTTCAGACGAAGGAAATCTCAGCATGTGGTGGTACGTTGATGGTACCGCCTTCATTTCATGTAGCCAAGATTGCCCCATAATTGCATTATATGCTGAGACCCACGACTACTATAAATTCGATCATGACGCAAACCGGTCCAGTTTTCATAGGTAGTGTGATCCTCTCTCTAAGAAGAACTATTTTTCTACTAAAGCCAATTAATGGAATATTAGAGGGCTTAAGATCCTCCTGCTTGAGACCGAGTTTCTCGAAGAGGTCCATGTACATAATTTCGATGGAACTCCCCAGATCAATCAGAACCCTCCTTACATCGTAATTTGAAATCCGAAGTATTACAACTAACACGTCGTTGTGCGGCTGGTGAACCCCAATCAAATCTTGTTTGGTAAAGAAGATGGCCTCGGTTGACTCTTCCACCTTAATCCTTCTATTCCTAACCTCTGGGGTCAATCGCAGTTGATAGACTTCTCTTTCTTTTGCAACTTTCTGAATATATGCTCTAGCAGCATTATTCGTCGACATCTGCGAATTCGTTGTAGCATGGATAACATCTATTACCCCTACTACCGTGGTCTGGTCTCCATTTGGCTTGGTCTTTCCCTTGTCGGTTCTTGCACCATCCTCGATGAACTCACCAAGATGCCCAGCCTAGACTAGTTCCTCTAAATGCTGCTTCAGGGATCAGTAATTTTCGGTCATGTGACCTACGTCCCGATGATATGAGCACCTGAAATTAGGGTTCTTTTTTTAAGGATCCCCTGTTAGCTTATTGGGCCACTTGAAAAACGGTTTCCCCTTAATTTGAGTCAATATTTTATAAATTGACTCCTTGAAGAGTGTCTTTACCCTAATAAATGGAGATTTATAGGGAAATCTTTCTTTCTTATTCTTCCTTCCTCCCTCCCTACTCGGTTCGGTCTGCTTATCATGACCGAACTGCCTTCTGCTTTGATGTTCCTTACCCATATCTCTAGATAAGTTGTCGCCGACTTTAGCATACTTCTCGATTCTCGCCATCAGCTCTTCTAGGTCTGTGGTAGGCCTCTTGGTAAGAGATTGGTACAATGGGTTCTCCTTTGAAAACCTGATCTTAAAAGATGCTACTACAATTTCAGGATTGCAAGCTTCTACCTCATTCATCGTCTCCCAGTAGTTATAAGCGTATTCTCGCAAAGTTTCATTATTTCGTTTCTTCAATGTCAACAGAGCCCCGACATCCATGGGTTGTTTGCTGCTCATAATGAACCATGTTGTGAATAGCGCTAATTATGATCATTCGTCTATCGACCCCTTAGGCAAGCTGTCGAACCATTTCATGGCCGACTCCCCGAGGCTACTAGGGAAGATTGTGCAGAGCAGTGGTTCATTTCTGCAATGAATGGTCATCAGCTGTCTGTAATGTCTGATGTGTGAGGATGGGTCGGTCTTTCCATCGCAAAGCTTGAAGTTCCGGACAGTGAATTTACTTGGGATTCCCCCCCTTTCAATCCACAAAGTGAAAGGAGACGACTCCGAGCCGTCTCCGTATTCTCCTGTTGCTCTTCTGACTAGGTTCCTAGCCAATCTTTGTTCTGGTCTTTTCAAACGGTTGTTGAGTTCCTCGGTGATGAACTGCTTCCATGAGCCCTCCTCCTGAGGTCTTTTCTGTTGGTACTTATCTTCATTAGCAATTTTGGTTCTGTTGTGTTTCCTTTTGGGACTTTCTCGCTGGTTTTCCCTTACACACTTCTCTTTCCTAGTCATCTCTTTTAGCTTAACTTTCAATTTTTCATTCTCCTTTATCAAGTCTTTTTCCCTGGCATAGGATTTCTTAAATAATTTGTCGTGTGCATCGAGCCTGTCCTGTAGGGATTGGATCAATTTTGCCAAGGAGTGGTTCTCCCCCTCGACACGGAGGGATTCACCACGATCTACAATTTGTTGGTTTTGATTCCTAGATGGTTTGAAATTTGCTGAGGATACATCGTCTTCCTTGTGGGGTCTAGATGAACTTCTGTTGACATGCAACCTAACGTTGCTATTAGATGAAAGCGATACCATATCAGAATTATCCAAGGCAAAACTGCTTACAGGTGATCCAATGGCACTTCTCAATCTTGACATTGGCCTTTCGTTTCGATTGATGAAAATTTTCGCACAGACGGCACCAAAAAATGTAAGAGGCAAAAAGTGAAATTACCCTCAATGGAATAAGATTTGGTATTTTTGGAAAAAAAAGTCTTGCTGGACTTGATCTCCCAGTCTTTTCCTCCTACAAAACGAGCAAATTGTCCAAGATCAAAGTACTTCAATCTAAGGCACTCTGATGTTTAAGTTAATAATAGAATTGATTAAAATGCGAATTGACAAGGAGAGTCCAACGTACCTTTCACCATGGTTCCTTGTACATNACTCCGAGCCGTCTCCGTATTCTCCTGTTGCTCTTCTGACTAGGTTCCTAGCCAATCTTTGTTCTGGTCTTTTCAAACGGTTGTTGAGTTCCTCGGTGATGAACTGCTTCCATGANAATCCGAGCCGTCTCCGTATTCTCCTGTTGCTCTTCTGACTAGGTTCCTAGCCAATCTCTGTTCTGGTCTTTTCAAACGGTTGTTGAGTTCCTCGGTGATGAACTGCTTCCATGAGCCCTCCTCCTGAGGTCTTTTCTGTTGGTACTTATCTTCATTAGCAATTTTGGTTCTGTTGTGTTTCCTTTTGGGACTTTCTCGCTGGTTTTCCCTTACACACTTCTCTTTCCTAGTCATCTCTTTTAGCTTAACTTTCAATTTTTCATTCTCCTTTATCAAGTCTTTTTCCCTGGCATAGGATTTCTTAAATAATTTGTCGTGTGCATCGAGCCTGTCCTGTAGGGATTGGATCAATTTTGCCAAGGAGTGGTTCTCCCCCTCGACACGGAGGGATTCACCACGATCTACAATTTGTTGGTTTTGATTCCTAGATGGTTTGAAATTTGCTGAGGATACATCGTCTTCCTTGTGGGGTCTAGATGAACTTCTGTTGACATGCAACCTAACGTTGCTATTAGATGAAAGCGATACCATATCAGAATTATCCAAGGCAAAACTGCTTACAGGTGATCCAATGGCACTTCTCAATCTTGACATTGGCCTTTCGTTTCGATTGATGAAAATTTTCGCACAGACGGCACCAAAAAATGTAAGAGGCAAAAAGTGAAATTACCCTCAATGGAATAAGATTTGGTATTTTTGGAAAAAAGAGTCTTGCTGGACTTGATCTCCTAGTCTTTTCCTCCTACAAAACGAGCAAATTGTCCAAGATCAAAGTACTTCAATCTAAGGCACTCCGATGTTTAAGTTAATAATAGAATTGATTGAAATGCGAATTGACAAGGAGAGTCCAACGTACCTTTCACCATGGTTCCTTGTACATTTTATAGACCTCTGTTTAGTTTAGGATTTCCATGATTTTCGTTTCAAGGTGACACACCTTCCCTCAATTAAGTAATTCAATTTGGAAAGTTGCTAATATCTCTCCAACAATTCCTCCTGTTAGGCCTATAATTTCGTTGATTCGTTTAGCCAAAATGTCTGAGTTAAAGGCGTATCCTTTATCTTTCCATGTATTGTTTCAATCAGCTCGGTCTCGATAAGAACTGACCTCTCTCATTGCTAACTGAACACATTGAACAACATGTTTCGATAAGAGCCGAGCTCTCTCATTGCTTGCTGAACTCATTGTTCAGTTCGGCTAGGTCTATTGACTGAGTGACTAATGTCTTCCGCACGTGCCTTGTCTTGTCATCTTCATGTGGATCTATTTAACATCATAACATGTGTAATAAAGAGAGCTACCCACTTCAATAACTATAATGTCTATGTAAGAAAATAATTACCACATGCAAACAAATGATATTCATTTTTTTCACTTGAAAGAATAAATATTTAGTACAACGGTGATACCATGTTCTCGGTGATATATGATATTACCAATCAATAAGAAGACATTTTATAGGATAAATAAACTCCACCATTCAGAAGCGTCAGTTAATNCTCACGTGCCTTGTCTTGTCATCTTCATGTGGATCTATTTAACATCATAACATGTGTAATAAAGAGAGCTACCCCCTTCAGTAACTATAATGTCTATGTAAGAAAATAATTACCACATGCAAACAAATGATATTCATTTTTTTCACTTGAAAGAATAAATATTTATTACAACGGTGATACCATGTTATCGGTGATATATGATATTACCAATCAATAAGAAGACATTTTATAGGATAAATAAACTCCACCATTCAGAAGCGTCAGTTAATCAATAGGGTGGTTATTAGAAATTACTAAAATAGTGAGATATATTTATTCTATATGCAATATTTTTATTGGTTAATAATATCATGTATCACGGATGACATCACTGTTGTAATGAATATTATAGATCTATTATAAAATGATAATATTACGTAATATAATAATAACATAATATCACTGTTACGCCTCGATAAATCAGATTTATCCTGGAAAGCAGATGGCTATTCAAATTTGCATATCTCAAGCAAGGAACACCAGACAAGACTAGTGAGTTTTAGATGTAACATGAATCCAACATGGAATTAACGAATTAAAACCGACTGTTACTTGTCAGATTCGAAAATGGTACAAACCCCCAAAATGTTTCAAAGAAATCTTGACTTGACCATGGTGATAAGAGATGCCTAGTGCAAAGGCCCCGAGCAGAGAGTATGATCTAACTATGTACCATCCTTGAACACAGTAAGAGCCGGTATATCTATCTCATTCCAAAAATATTATTTTCATGGTGTCGCTGACATGAGCATACCGTAAAATTTGTGCTACGGAAGTATATTTGTCACACAAGAATCCCCTTTATCCGCAAAATTGTCAGTCATCAACGTCGTGAATGATTTGGGGGTGAAGTCTACTTAAAATATCTCTCCACCTGATATAAAACTTCCAATGAGTGCTAGATCTGTCGCATGCTACACTTCAACTTCTCAGCTTCAAGTTCTTGTTTCGTCGACTCAACCCGTTCAAGCAAGTCCATGTTTTCCTAATAATGTCACTCGATATCAACAGAATAAAATGGAATTGAAATAAAATTATATTTTTTAAATAGAATACACAAGCCTATGCTTTCTAGTTCTCCATTACATTGGAGAGGGCATATCTCCAAATTCAAGAGAAAAATAAGTGAAAGACAAGTCAAATATGATCACCTTTTGTAACATTTCCATTTTCTTGTTAAGAGTAGTTTCTGCATCCACCTCCTTTGTCTTGAGAGATTCCTTCATCTACATGGGCATACTTAAATCAATTGTCAAGGTACGAAGTGCAGAGTTTACCTCATATTCCCTTAAAGCCAAAGAAGGAGAAAATTCTGTTGTTGACACAAGCAAATGGTTACTTAACACCTCAGGAATGTTAGATGCCTAAACACAAATACTGCATCTCTATGTTCCAATCCCTAACACCAGTAATATTGATAAGTCTGCAAGTATTTCAGAAAGCATTTTTTTTCACCAGTTGATGCTATCAAACATTTATAAATTCATTTATCAACCAATTCCTTAGAAGCCAATATTTTAAAAGATTATTGGGTGATTGGTTAAATTTTATTTATTCTAGTGTAATTTATTCTTATTGTAATCCAACATTTGCACTTTTGAAAGAAGGAAATAGCAGCTTGACCCCCAAAAAAAGGGTTGCCATTAAGTTACTGGTCTCAATCCCACAAACAGCCAATCTACAAGCTTAGGGAGTAAAACTAAATAGAAATAAACAATGGAAATCATATATTTGAACTCCCCAACTGTGTTAGTTTTGTCATTGGATACCACCAACTCTCCCCCTAGCTATGGTAAGTGAACAGGTTCCAGGGACTCTGCATCTGCTGCTAAAAAAATCATATTTATGCATTTCATAGAGGCATCTTAAGGAATAAGCACTCTGACCATGCTGAGCTATCAATCAAAACCATGTTAATCAGTTCCAATTGCATATAAGATAGCTCATGAACATAGTTCAACTACTGTTGACTGAAGAGTGCTAAAATCAAGTGCAGTTAAAAATATGTCATGTAGAGCCTGATAACCAACTTTTCTAATCAAAATAGACTATGTTGTGAGTTTACTCTCTCTCTCTCTCTCTCTCTCTCTCTCTCTCACACACACACACACACGCACACAGACGAACAGAGAAAGTGAGATAATAATTTCCTCTATAATCTCACATTGAAAGCTTTAAAAACAAACTATACGTCACGCGCACCAAATTTCAGATGTAGCCATGCAGCACAAAGACAGAATCACAAAAGTTTGCAATAAACAAGTCCAACACAGAGACAAATAAGACGGTCGAAAAGTAAATGGTATTCTTTGTGGAATTCTTAGGTATCCATACATATGGAGCAATAAAATAAGATGTGCACTAAAAACTTTAGCCCTCTCACCCAAAGTTGTTAGTATCGTACGATACGCGATACGTATCGTACGATACGTTACGATACAGCCCTAAAACGATACGGATCGTAGTTATGTATCGTTTTTGCGTTGTATCGTCCGATACACGATACGTTTTTACGATACGATACGTATCGGTACGATACGCACGATACGTGCAATTTTTTTTTTTTTTTTTNACACACACGCACACAGACGAACAGAGAAAGTGAGATAATAATTTCCTCTATAATCTCACATTGAAAGCTTTAAAAACAAACTATACGTCACGCGCACCAAATTTCAGATGTAGCCATGCAGCACAAAGACAGAATCACAAAAGTTTGCAATAAACAAGTCCAACACAGAGACAAATAAGACGGTCGAAAAGTAAATGGTATTCTTTGTGGAATTCTTAGGTATCCATACATATGGAGCAATAAAATAAGATGTGCACTAAAAACTTTAGCCCTCTCACCTACCCTACGCGCCTTTCTTTGTAGAGAGACATAATTTTGCAAATAACACTTTCTAGAAGATATCTTTATAGCAAAGTTTTACATGTCTGACCATCCAATAGCTCAGTTGATGACACTGGCTAGGCGAGGTCTTCAAATTGATTTATATAACCATGACATGTGACACATTAAAAGATCATTGTGATTTCCACATCATATCTAAGCCACTTTATAATTCTAAGAAAGAGTAAAACCAAGTGTCGTCCCAATTATTAATATGGGTAGCAAATTGCAACACATAAACTAATCCAATGACCTAGGATAAAATGCCCTCAGGAAAAATCCATCAATCAAAAGATCTCCAAGTAAAAGAAATAAAGTCGACAAAGTTTTGTAACTGTCCAAGAGAGGACAGAATGTATGGTTGGAATTATAAATTCGTCACTATGTATAAACTGAAAAGCTAAATGAAACATGCCTACCTCTATCAGTTCCTTAAAACATTTAGCAGCCCTATCCACCTCCTCATCATATCTGTGTCTCCACTCCGCAGATTCATCCATTGCTTCTTTGTTAGCAAGATCGAATTGCCTTCTACAAGTAGCAAGCAAACAGAAAATTTATCAAACAGAAACTGGGCTCGGAAGTACTGTTTGATCTAATTTTTAATGAAGTTTTCTTGATGGGATTAAGGTGATACTTGTTCTACTTTATCGTATTAGAAGAAATACTCAAGTGTTATAGATAATCACTATGTAAAAATACATCCAGCACATGACCACGGAACTAGAAGTGTTAAGATAACTTTTTTTTTCCTCATGACAGAGGTAGAAGACCTCATACTTTCTTTACGAACTTACGCAATGACGGGTGCAATTAATTGCCTTGTGCAATGCTAAAATCTCAGACAGTCAAGTGTCAGAAGGCAGGTTCAAGTCCAATAGCTATTCCGTATAAATAAAGCTGAAGGTTAGGCGTGCATTCAGTCCACCTCTCCCAGCAGTCTTAATTAGTGGTACCACAGAAATGCCTTTATAGGAGTAATAATTACACCTGCTTAACTTCCAAGCTTGTAGTGGACATAAAGCGTATAACATTGCAAGCTAGCAACAATTGAAAAAAAAGGGCTCACATAATTAGTGAATGGATATTGTAGTTTCTCTTCTTCAAAGGCCTATCACAGCACAGTTTAATTTGACAAATGTTATTATCAATATATCGATAGACAGATAAGAAACTCCCCCTAAGCAGGTCTAAAGGCAAATATTTGTATTCAAATGCTACCAATTTTAATCATCTGATATAATCTAACATAATCTTTAAGCTATGCTGGATTAAAATGAAGTTCCATTAATGCCGAACTTTGGGAGAGGGAATGGGAACCTCGGCTTTTCAGTTGGAGACGGTCAAAACTTTATGCTAGTTTTGCTTTGACACCAAATCCAAACACCCCAATTCATAGTGCCAAACATGGTGTCAACTGTCAAGTGTTGCAAACAAAACTGTTAGGATTTCTTACTAGAAGACTATTTCTATTCTCTTTTCTCTCTTTCAGCTAATTTGCTGTGAAACAAACCTAACCATGAATTTACCCATAAATCGAACTGTTATGAAATGACCCAAAATAAGGTAAAACTCAAAATACACAAAACTAAATCAAGCCCTCCAGTTGATTACTTTAAAAATGAGAAGAAAAAGAAACTGAACCTCTGAGGGATGGATCAATATTCGGTTATTTTGGTTTCTTTCTAGGGCAAAACCCTGCAAACCTAATCCACATATTTGTGTAAACCACGTTTGACTGCAGGTTTAATTTTTCTTAAATACCAATTTTGGCATACAAAGTCCCCCGATACTACTTTCGTCTGCTAATTAACCGTAATGTTCTCAGAAACCAAACAGAGCATAAGAATTCCCCATCATGAATGTGATTAAGCTATACATCCACAACAAAATAATCACAAATATCAGTTCTACTCATAATGGAAGTCTCCAAACACATACAGAGACTAATTAGATAAACTGATACAGGAACAAAGAGAGCACAATAGGGGAAACAATCGGAAGACAAATGAGAAAATAGAAATCACCTTATTAACTCACTCTCAGTAGAAGAAATACGGTAATCGATAGTCCAAAGCCTCAAGTAGACGGCAATACCCAGCACCATAACCAGCGCCAACCCCATTAAGATTGGCCTTCTCCCTCTCCCCATTCTCTCTCTCCCTCTCTCCACCTTTTACCGCAGAGAGTAGGAAAAACTGAAAATTAAGAACTAAGTGAGGTTAGCTGTTGCACTAAGGGCGTGTTTGGTACGTGGGTTAGGTTTAGGGAGGATGGAAAGGGGGGGGGGGGG
>CAUOFW020007169.1:305414-329548 GCA_963454935.2 Ilex paraguariensis | reverse complement strand
TGGACCCGGTGTGGTCAATTGTAATATAATTGTACAGGTTGTGTTTTGGGTAGAGCTCCCCGTACAAAGGAGACTCTGCCCAAATTTTGTTAAAATATGAATGGTTGATGAATGAAACTTTCGTCGTGATGAATTTTACTTAATGCTCTCATACGGTAAATGATTTTTAGAATGTAATGTCACCCACGGGGGATTTTGGGGTGTTACAGGAGGTAAATGAAGTGCAGGGATGTTCTGAAGTCATGGCGACAACATTCTTCAAACTTGGTCTCTCACGAAACACCGATCTCTATAGGTCCCTAACAAAGAAAACGCCGGCGTATATGGGCGAGTTAATGGCCCGAATCAATAAGTACTATAGGATAGAAGACNGGTTTTGGGGTGTTACAGGAGGTAAATGAAGTGCAGGGATGCTCTGAAGTCATGGCGGCAACATTCTTCAAACTTGGTCTCTCACGAAACACCGATCTCTATAGGTCCCTAACAAAGAAAACGTCGGCGTATATGGGCGAGTTAATGGCCCGAATCAATAAGTACTATAGGATAGAAGACNATATCTCTTTTAAAACGTCACTGTTTTCATTCCAAACCTATATATATGTTAGTTGTGAAATGAGACCGACCGTTTGCTATGTTTTTCAAACCTTGTTTGAGTTGAGAGGATTTTGCTACAGAGCTTCGTGCTCACCCCCTACAAATAAAATTTTTTCAGATTTCACACTTGAGGAGGAGTTAGGAGCCGAGGAGCCCACCCATTGGAAGACTCCGCTTGACGGGGATGTGGATCCCGAGGTGGACGCTTAGAGCGACACTTTTATTTTGTTCTAGACTAGATTATGCTTAGAATATCCTTTTGAACTCTAGTTCATTTCTGTTATTTCCGCTGCGTTATATTATTACATTTTGGAGATGTAAAGGCCAAGATTAGACCTATTAATTTGGGATGATAGTGTGGATATGACATATGATGAATGCAAGTTTATTTTATGATGGAAAAATGGACCCGGTGTGGTCAATAGTTATGCATATGTGGACCCGGTGTGGTCAATTGTAATATAATTGTACAGGTTGTGTTTTGGGTAGAGCTCCCCGTACAAAGGAGACTCTGCCCAAATTTTGTTAAAATATGAATGGTTGATGAATGAAACTTTCGTCGTGATGAATTTTACTTAATGCTCTCATATGGTAAATGATTTTTAGAATGTAATGTCACCCACGGGGGGTTTTGGGGTGTTACAGGAGGTAAATGAAGTGCAGGGATGCTCTGAAGTCATGGCGACAACATTCTTCAAACTTGGTCTCTCACGAAACACCGATCTCTATAGGTCCCTAACAAAGAAAACGTCGGCGTATATGGGCGAGTTAATGGCCCGAATCAATAAGTACTATAGGATAGAAGACGAAATACTAGGGGGGTAAGGAGAAACCTCAAGCCCCAAAGAAAAAGCAAATAGAGAAAGAAGGGGGCTCTCCCCAAAAGGGTTTAATGGCTCTGTCAAGCAGTTCTTTCAAAAGTATCCATACTGTGTTCAAGGAGCTCATTTATAAACTACTCCACAAGATTAAGAAGGAACCCTTCTTTAAATGTCCACCTAAGATGCAAGATGATTCATCCACCAGGAACTAAAAGGTGAGATGTTCGTACCACCAGGACGTAGGGCATGTCATCAAGGATTGCAGAGTGTACAAGTGTTTCCTAGAGATATTGGTGCAAGAAGGACACTTGAAGGAGTACATCGAGGAGACAACGCCAGTTGAGGCCCATGGCGTCAATGATCAAACCACTGTCCGAGGCAACGTCATTGACATCATCCACGTTTGCCCACTAGATCGCCTGACATCCAATATCCTAAAATCTGATTTTAAAAGAGTAGTTTTCACTAGGAGGTGAACGAGAGTGATGGGGTTGGCCCACCAAAAGGCCCCGGACTGACGAGAAAGATATCACTTTTTCCAATACTAACCCGGTTGGCATGGTCCTCCCCCATGAGGACACCTTGATCCTAACTTTGAAGATTGGTGACTTTGATGTCAAGAGGGTCCTAGTGAACTCCGGTAGTTCTTCTGAGGTGATGTACTTCAAAGTCTTGAAACGCATCAGACATGGTTCTCAGGATCTTACCAAAGTCAACGCACCCCTTGCTGGATTTAATGGCTCATATATCTTGCCCTTGGGCAAGATCACGCTGCCGGTTACCACAGGGCCCATTATAACCAACACGAAATTTGTGGTAATCGATTTCGATTCGCCTTACAATATAATCATGGGCACAGGGCTAGTTACACACACTTGGGGCAGTGAACTCCACCTATCATTAGAAGCTAAAGTTCCCTACCCCCTAAGGGGGTGAGGGGAATCTGCAGGAACCAGGCATCCGCCAAGAGTTGTTTCTATTCTACAGTGAAGGTAGGGGTCGTCTCCAAGGAGAGGGAGTGAGCCCCGGAGGAGGTACTGAATAAATAGCAATTAAAGTCCTAGCGGTTGGAAGTCAATAAGTTGCGGGTCAATCCGACAGATGGCTCGGTAGAGGATCTCCAAAAGTTCTTTCTGGTGGAGGGGGACGAGGAAAGGTACTTACTGGTCGGCTCCACCATGTCCCCAACCGTGTAAGAGGAGATGACTACTTTTTTAGGAAGGAATGTAGATGTGTTTGCATGGAATGACATAGAAATGACGGGAATAAGCCCCAACATTATAACTCACAAACTTCATGTTGATCCCGCTTACAAGCCAGTGAAGCAAAAGCCCTGGCATACAGCGTCGCATCACGTCCAAGCGGTAAATGAAGAAATGGAGAAGCTCCTGGGGGCCAATACCATCCAAGAAGTGCAGTTTCCATAATGGTTATCAAATATGATTTGCGCAAAAAAGAAGGGCGGGAAGTGGCACGTTTGCGTGGACTTCACCAACCTGAACAAGGCTTGTCCTAAAGATGACTTTCCCCTCCCGAAGGTGGATCTACTGGTGGGATGCCACAACATGACATCAACGCATGAGCTTCCTGGATTCCAAGGTTAGCTACCACCAAATTCCCCTTCTCTCGCTCAACCAATAAAAAACCACATTTATCACTCTAAAAGGAGTATTTTGTTACACGGTCATGCCTTTTAGACTGAAGAATATGGGAGCTACATATCAAAAACTCATGAATTGAATGTTCAAGCTACAGATAGGGAACACCATTGTTCCTTTGCTTGGTCGTATCAAAATTCGCTGTCAGCAGAATTCTGGTCCATGAGCATGAATGCGAACAAAAGCCAGTATACTACGTGAGCAAGACTCTGTTGGACGCGGAGACAAGATACTTGCCCCTAGAGAAGTTAGCATTGATACTAATCATGGCCGCAAGAAAGTTAAGACATTATTTTCAAACACACCCAATCACTGTCCTGACAGATCAACCCTTGAAAGCTATTCTAAGGAAGGCAAACCTCTCAGGAAGAATAGTCAAGTGGGTGATGGAGATGGGGGGACATGATATCCACTACAAGCCTTGCACTGTCATGAAGGGACAGATGCTAGCAAACTTTATAGCAAAGTTTTCCAGGGGCAGTCTTCTCTCCTTGAGGAGGAGTCACCCCCCCTCTCCGGAGAAGAGCCCTCGGTAGCCAGCCAGGAACTCTCCTAGAACCTCTACGTGGATGGATCCTCCAACAACAGAGGTTCCAGAATTGGGGTGCTGCTAGTCTCCCCAGAAGGAGTGGTCACATAACAAACCATCCGGCTAGGCTTCAAAGCATCCAATAATGAAACGGAGTATGAAGCCCTTATTTTTGGACTCAGACTTGCTGATGCAACAGGAGATACAGAGCTGACCGTCCAATACAATTCCATGATATTGGTCAACCAGATCAACAGAGAGTTCGAAGTGAGGGACTCTATAATGAAATCCTACCACCATGAGGTGATGGTTTTACTCCACAAATTCAAGAAAGTTGAAGTCAAGCAAGTTCCTCGAGATAAGAATGCCCACACCGATGCCTTAGCGAGTTTGGCCTCGGCGCTGGACTCCACCATGACATGAAGGATCACTGTGGAGTACCTTCCCAACTCTAGCATAGATGAAGTATCTAGAGTGGGCATTGTCCAGGAATGCGAAAAGTCCCCTAGCTAGATTGATCCACTACTCAAGTTCCTCCTCTCTGAAGAGCTTCCTAAATGCCCCAAAGAGGCTAGGAAGATAAAGTTGAAGGCTCTGAGGTTCTAGGCCTCTCCAGATCAGAAGTTGTACTGAAAGTCATTTTTTGGACCATATTTGTTTTGCATCCATGAAGATAAAGTTGAGCCACTCCTGCACAAGGTACGTGAGGGCATATGTGGGGGACACTCAAGTAGACGATCCATGGTTTATCGTTTCTTGTCTCAAGGGTACTGGTGGCCGCGAATGCAAAAGGATGGGCAGGCCTACGTCTGAAAATGTGATCAATGCTAGAGGTTCACTCCGATTATTCGACAGTCGGCTGGGGACTTACACCTGTTAACTAGTCCTTGGCCGTTTGCTCAATGAGGACTCGACTTGGTCGGGCCCCTACTAAGAGTTCCTAGAGACAAGAAATTTCTGATAGTGGGAACCTACTATTTCACGAAGTGGGTCGAGGCGGAACCATTGACTCACGTCAGGGACGTGGACACCAAAAAGAACGTGTGAAAAAACATAGTGACAAGATTTGAGATCCCCCGTGCGCTCGTGTCAGATAACGGGACCCAATTCAACAGTGAGCCCTTCAAGTCATCTGTGAACATCTTGGAATTCGGAACTATTACTTCACCCCTGCATACCCGCAAACCAACAGACAGACAGAGTCAACTACCATCAATGGAATCAAGAAGAGGTTGAAAAAGGCTAAGGGAAAATGGGTGGATGAACTCCTAAACATCCTCAGCTCTATAATGTTGTCACGTGTTCTCGGCACCGAGGACATCCAAGGGCTTAGGCGAAGCCATGTGTCCTTGGCACCGAGGACACCTCAAGTTCTATGATGTTAACCTGTCTTCAGCGCGGTTGGATCCCAAGGGTACTTTTGGAAACGCTACCTCAGCTCCCAAGAGGATCTTTGACATTTACAGCCTATCAATCTCAGAGTTAGACTATGAATCATTGGCTTGTCTTCCCCATGAAGTTAGAATGATAGAGTGAGCAGGACCAGCAACCAAGGAGAGTCAGACGCGTGGCATAATGTACATGATTAAGTGTGAATTGACAAAAATATCCCTACTGACATGCAGCCATCGAGAGGAGCACTCAATGGATCCTCAGAAGGATGTGACGTCCATTATGGCTTAGGAAGTCTAGATAAAGGAGCATTAAATACTCTGGGGATCTAGCATTTAATGTATGTGCATTTAAGAAAGAGCATTGAATGCTCGGGGGCCAGGGGAAGGGACATTAAATGCTCAGGAGGCCGAGTATTTAATGTCTAAACTTAGTCCCTGCAAAAGAGGAAGGTGTGTTGCCCAATGACTGGGCAATACATACTACCTACTAGCCTGTGATGATGACCTCCATANGGACATTAAATGCTCAGGAGGCCGAGTATTTAATGTCTAAACTTAGTCCCTGCAAAAGAGGAAGGTGTGCTGCCCAATGACTGGGCAATACATACTACCTACTAGCCTGTGATGATGACCTCCATAGAAGGTATAAATAGCCTTCTCAAACTCAGCACAAAGGTGCACAAAATCACCTGTCTTTTGTGTGTGAGGAATCGCCTTCGACTCATCGGGATCGATCGGACAGCCCTTAAAGCAATTCATCTCNTAGAAGGTATAAATAGCCTTCTCAAACTCAGCACAAAGGTGCACAAAATCACCTGTCTTTTGTGTGTGAGGAATCGCCTTCGACTCATCGGGATCGATCGGACAGCCCTTAAAGCAATTCATCTCCACTCCTAGGCCCCCTTTGGCCTCCCTTTGCGACCGGACCGTCAACTTTTGAGGTAAACACGAGTTCACCAAGGGAGAGAACTGTTTTTATTTGTTTATTATGCGAAAAACATCCCATAAAAAAGACCACCAGCCACCGTTGTCATCTAAATAGGTCACGTTGACCGAACCACTATATATCTGTTTGTAGTTTGTGTGGATCTCACTTTTACATTTACTTCATTTATTACCTATATTAATTACTCGACAGGTTGTGTATAAATTCACTTTTGTACATCATCAAATATATTCGAATAGTTTGGTCATTTTACTATTGTAGGAATAGAGCTAAAAAAAACACTCAATCATGAGTAATTTTGCATAAAAAATTGCAAGGCTTACGTGAACTTATTTGTTCACTTGAATATAGTCAATGTGAATGAATCTTGCCAATTCCGACTAAATTTCCAATCCCTCAATTTTTATTTTTAGTTTTTGGGTTGAATCATCATTGCACGTTCATTTTCATAATTAAAATTGCTTGAACCAATTGAATTTTGCATAAGTTGACCACGTACGCTTAATACTTTTAACCATGAGGTGATAGGATTAATACCCTGCCAGGGACATAAATTGATAACTTCTGTAACCTTGTAGAACTCTTAATGGTAAATAATTGTTAAATATTAAAAACAAAAGCTTTACATTCCATAATCTCCTAGTTACTACCTACCCACCCATCATGGCTTACCCTCAATTTGATGGAACGTTTTTAAAGTGGAAGAATTTCATTTTCATCTCAATAGCATTTCACTTTCAAGATCCAAATCAAAAGTCAATTCTTTAGGTAGCTCACAACGTGTTCTTCTTCTTCATTGACAAACACGAAACCCACAAGAAATAATTTCTATATATTGTAAATCCAGACACACCACCGATACTAACAAAATAGGGATACATCTGTCTTTTTACGCGTAAGTAAATAGGGACAGATCTGTCACTCAATAATGTATACATGAATTTTACTTCAAGGGTTGTTCTACGCTTCTACCTAGCTAGCCTTTT
Source organism: Ilex paraguariensis (assembly GCA_963454935.2). Taxonomy (NCBI): domain Eukaryota; kingdom Viridiplantae; phylum Streptophyta; class Magnoliopsida; order Aquifoliales; family Aquifoliaceae; genus Ilex; species Ilex paraguariensis. Next base: position 322,620 of record CAUOFW020007169.1, on the reverse strand, counting down.
GCTTTCTTACCTACCCCTAAAACAAGCCTAACAGTCTCTGTATCTTCTCTATCATCAAACCCAAATACAAAAACAAAAACAAAAACAAANCCTAACAGTCTCTGTATCTTCTCTATCATCAAACCCAAATACAAAAACAAAAACAAAAACAAATCGTTAAGAACAAAACAATAGGTCCAACAAGAAAGTTTTTGGGTTTTTATTTTGTATAATTAAATATTTATATCGCAAAAGAATTCTAAAATATTCAATAAATGTGGTTTATGTGATTGCATATATTCACAACTTATACTCTAGTTACGATGTTATATATTTTGATCTAAATTTAGACATCCAACCCAAAAAAAAAACTAAGGAAAACTTTATAAGACATTTTAGTGTTATTATGCTATGGTTTCAAGTTTGAATCTTACAAAAAAAAAAAAAAAAGTTGACATCTTCACTATATTTAATCAGTGAATGATTTCATACATTTTCAAGTTTGAATGGTGATTACCAATGTACAGAATATGTAGTTGAAACGATTTTCAACTACATAAAATTGTTAGATCAAAATAAAATCTTGTTAGCTTGGTGGTGTGAGAGTAATTTAGAATAAAATTGTAAATTCAGACATCTTTGCGTTTAAATATTATTATTAATAATTCTCGAGTTTGTCTGATATATATAATTAGTGAGTCATTACAAGTATCAGAAGCTTACTTTAGCAGCATATGTGAGAGATTACTTGTCACTAGAGTTGTTAGTCGAACAAGCCTAAGCCAAATTTGAGTCAAACTTGAAAAACTTATTTTTTAATCGAGCCTAAAAAATTGTTTAAGTTCGGCTGATTTAAGAAATGAGCCGAGCCTGAACGAGCCAAAAACAAATCGAGCTCAAGTCGAGTCCAAGTATTTTCACATAAACGAGTAGAGTCTGTCGAATTTGAACCGAACTTGTAGAACTTGTTTTATAAACGAACTTAAAAATTTGTTTAAGTTTGGGCTCGTTTAGAAAACGAACCGAACCTGAATGAGTCAAACTCAAGTCAAGCTCGAGTAACTCAGTTTGATTAATAGCCTTACTTGTTGCCACATAAAATTAACAAAAAGAAAAAAGAAAACATAGACATTTGAAAAATAAATGTTCAGAAAATCTCAATGTTAGTATTACATATAAGGGAAGTGATTCTCTGAATTATAATCCCACTGAAACACACCAAAACCAGAGGATTATTTTTTTATTTTTTTTGGGAGGAGAAAAAAACTTGAATTCTTAATTTCAAGAAAGTGAAGTATTTATAAGACAAAAAATACCATTGAACCAAATATTCATCGCTAAGAGTATTAAACATCTTATTAGTCATAATTAGTAATGTTATATTGACCAAAATTAAAAATCAAATAAAAAAATCAAATAATATGATAGTTACTATGACAAAATAAACTTTCATATCAACAAATTCTTTTAGTCTTTTCCAAATCAATGACCGATGGAGCAAAATCTTTTCGTCTTTTTTGCTCCCCTAACACGCACAGATAAAGATTCTTTTCATCTTTTCTGCTTCTCTAACACGCACAAACCAAAATTTTGCCACATTTTTTCTTGATTTGGAGAAGGCGAAAAAATTTTAATCTTGTCATATCAGTACCTGTCATATCATTTAAATTCTTTATTTGGTCCTTAATTTTGATCAACGTAACATTACTAAAATGTTAGAACTACCAAGTATAAATATTAGTTTCAGCAAATGACAACATTAATCTTCTGCCCTAATCTTCAAACCCAGTTTGCTTCCAAATAGCATTTCTTACCCTACTCAAGTCTCTTCCCTTCAAAGTCCTCCCAACACCTTCGTGCACAGAAAAAGAAGAACCTCTAGTCGTTGCTAAATACACATGGGGCGGTACCCTATCATCTTCATCATCATCATCCTCCTCATTCTCTCTTTTCGGGTTCTTGTACTCCCCTCCGAGGATCTGTGACCAGTCCGGTATGTTCACCGGCAGCGATGTTGCCGCAGTGCCGGGCCTCCGATCAGTGCTGCTGATTTTCTTCAGTGGTTTCTTCATGCGTGAAGTTGGTATAGATTTCTTGGGTTCAGATGCAACATCATCGACAACTTCGCTTGAATCCCAGACTTCAGCTTCACGGAGTTCAAACCCAGAATCGGAGGTGACTGGATTGACTCTGTGATCTGATCCTTCGAGATAGAGGTAGTTTGGTCTTTCGTGGTGGTGGGTCTTCTTCCTTGTCGCCATTGGAGAATGAAGAGAGAGAGAGGATGTCGGAGAAGATGATCCCGTTTCGGAGAGTTGGTTTGGTTTCCTACTAACCAGTGCGATGATGGTAGTAGTATTGCTCTCTTATTGTTGATTGCTGTTGTGGAGCAGTGCGTTTATATAATAATAATGGAGGAATGGATAAGCACAATAGTACTACCTAGAAACTTACCACGCAGCAATTAAGTGAATAGGCAGGCAGCGGTGGTAATAAATTTTATGAATTACAATCAAATTAATAATTGTAATTATTAAATTTATATTTTAAATCTAATTTTTAAATATATGTATCATTACCCTTACCTAAACAAATATTGAAATGAAAATAAATATGTCATGCCAATAACATCATATGGTATAATTCTTGGTTAATAAGAAAACAAATCAGTAAGTGAGTCTCATATAATTAAATAATTATCTATCCATGTAATATGTATTCAATTCTATGTAAGACAGTGAGATACACTCTATCTATTTTTTAAATTTTTTATTGAACAATTACACTACGTAATAATGTTGATGTAATTGTTATATTAAATATTTACTCCAATTAACGTGTAAAAAACAATAATGGAGAGAGGATCCAAGGTGGGTGTCCTCATGGGTTTATCATGAGACCTCTATTTGATTTTATCATCAATAGTCATTTATTCTCTCTGTTTTTAAATATCTATCGTTTTATACAATTTTTTTTGTTCCATAATATCTGTCGTTTAATGAAATCAAAACATAATTAATATTTTTTTTTTTCAAATTTACCCTTAACTTTTTAATGAATTAGATTAGGTAGAGGGTAAGTGTATTTTATATTCCTTTCCTTCTCAATACGTATTGAATAAGATATTTTAGTCTTGTGCAATTATTTTTTACTCATATTAGAAATATTTAATAGTTTCTTTAATTCCTGTACAAAAACTTTAAGCGACAGATATTTAGAAACAGGGGGAGTAATAATTTAACAAATCAAATTTTAGGGAATTATATCTTATTATTAGAGATCTTGTAGGTAACCCCTTTTTTAATTTAGTCTAGGGACTAAATATTTAAAAATAAATAAATTGTATGAATGACAAAATACCAAGTTAATGCAAGAATTATATGATAGATTTAAAAGAATATCTCATCATAGATTACGCTAATACCTCGACCAGGTAGTCCTTATCTTGTCAAGACTTTGTATTTTTGAGATTAAGGGTTCAAATTCTCCTCCCCTCCCCTCCCCTCCCTTCCCTAAAGACACATAGTTAAAAAAAGAAAAAAAAAAAAAAAGGTAGTTGTTTTACATTTAGTTGTGTATATATTCACTTCAAAAAAATTTAGACATAAAAGAATGATTGTACTAAATATTGAATATAACAGTGATATCATATTACCATTAATTATATGATATCACTAATAAATAATAAAACTATAAATGAATAAAGTGAACTCTACTTAAACTTATATGGAAGAAGAGTGAGAAATTATTTGCTTACATGGAAGGTTAATTATTATTATTTATGGGATCCATTTGTTGATTTATTTTAATATTATTAGTTAATTATACCACATCACATTAAAAAAAATAGTATAAAAGTAGGATATAATAAGATTTAACCCCAATTAATGACGAATGGTAAATTTAGATGCATTGAACTCAAAATGAAGTAATTTTCTTGGGGGCAAAATTATGAGTGATTTCTATCTCAAGAATTCTCTAGGCTCAGACCAGATAAAAAAAAAATAATTAAAATGTGCATAAATTATCTTAATTGCAATACAAAAATAAAGTAAAAATAGAATTTATCCATTAAAAACTGGTGGTAACGTGTACCAGTAAGAGGAGAGGATCGATGGTCCCAACTATTGAAACGGGACTCATATTGGCAATTGTGGACTTGTTTGTGGTCCTCACTTACCTGAAACAGTCTGGTGAGTAAAAAGATATTTATTAAAACCATGATACTATATTAGCATCGATAATATATTATAAATCAGTCCCTTTTTTTTTTAATTTATCGTATCTTCAAGAACATCACTTGTGTTATTCAAATCATCACTGACACCATTTTTACTTTATATTTAAATATTACTGACACTCCCTGTAGTTAAACTATCATTTTTAAGAAAAAAAATCAAAATATCAAAATTACCCCAACATAAACACCAAACAATCTTACACAAAATTAGATGAAAATTAGAGCCGATTAAAATTTATTTTGCTATATATTAAAATTTGAACCCATTAAAATTCGTTTTTCTACATACTAATATTCGAGCTTATTAAATTTTTTTTTTACATATTAAAATTCGAGTCGATTTGAGTTCTACCTGAGCTATTAGAACTGATTAAAATTTGTTTCGAATCGATTAAAATTTATATTTTTTCTGATTAAAATTTGTGTCAATTAAAATTTGATTCAAGTTGATTAAAATTCAATCCGAGTTGATTAAATTTGATTCAAGCCGATTAAAAATGAATTTTAATTTGCTCAAATAAAATTTTTATGGGCACAAATTTTAGTACATAAAAAAAATAATTTTTAATTAACACGAATTTTAATATGTAAAAACTAAATTTTAATTAACTTGGATCCAGTTTTAATTAACCTGAATTTTAATACGTAAAAAAATTTAAAAATAGAGGGGATCTCATTAAAGATATGTCTATATAGAAGGTGTGTAGATGAAGTTTTTCTTAAAATATCTCATAGACAATTTAGTAAAATTATATTTTAGTTAACATTTTTAATCTAATAGGAGGTGTCAGTGAAATTTTTAAAAAATAGAAGGGGTGCCTTAAAGATATAGTAAACTAAAAGTATTATATGTTCTCTTGATCCGAATGTTATTAGAGTTACTTATTAATCTAAGGCATTTTCTAAATAAATTTACCAAAATAAGACACTTTTAAACTTATTTTTTAAACTATAACACTTTTTAAAAACCAAATCAATAATCTCGCTTTTGTTAAACAAATAGAGTCAATAATCCTATTTTTGCCAAAAAAAAAAAAATGGGGGATTCAACGTCTCCGTTTTTACGCTTTTCACGTGTTGCAGCTGTTGATGTTGTAACATGTGAGAGGGGAGTAGCCACAATTTTGAGAGAGAGAGAGAGAGAGAGAGAATTATGGTGGTCTGTAAAAAGCATGTTTAGTGAGAGAGAGCGAGAGAGAAATCTTAGGTTTTCAAAGTTATCAGAAGGTTGGTATACAAGAAGACGTCTTCGAATTCATGATCAACTCTGTTATTGACAATTTTGTCTGAAAAGCGTGTTTATTAACACGTTTTTCATAAAAATCTTCAAAATTGTGTTTACTAAAAACACTTTTCATCTGTGCCTTATTTATTTTTTTAGTACAAAAGCGGGGTTGGTGATTTTATTTTTTAATAAAAATGAAATTATTGATTTTATTTTTTAACAAAAACGGGTTATTAATTCCGTTTTCAAAAATTATCATAATTTAATAAATAAATTTAAAAATATCATTTTTTAGTATATAAGTTTTAAAAGCATGGAATTCTGATAAATAACTCAATGTTATTACAAGCCACGTCATGTACTCATAATTTTCCTCATGTGTATGTATTTTGTTGCGACGCCAAAACTCTCGAGTAAAGATCCTCCGCACTTTATCTAAGTTTTTTTAGGATTAATTGTAAGTTACGTCCCGAAAGATATTTCGAATCTCAAATTTAATTTTTAAAGATCAAAAATCTTAATTTACACTCTCAAAGATAACAATTTGTATCAATGTATACCTCCAAAGATAAAAAATCTCAATTTGCACCCTCAAAAATAAAATTTGTATCAATGTGTACCCTCAAAGATAAAATTTTTTAATTTATATCGTCAAATATAAAAATTTGTATCAAGGTGCACCTAAAATTAAATTTGATAAATTATACCTAGATCTCTTCATGGTTGTTACTTAATCGTTTGAACTCCTTCACATTTAAAATATTACTCATACATCTCATGACCTTATACACATGTAACACGTAATTCATTTTCATTCATATCGGTTAATATAACCGTTAAAAAATATGATTTTATCTTAATAAAAAATTATAATTTCATATTAGCCTTTATTTTGTGGGTCTGATATAATTTAAAATTTAAAATCAAGTTTATCATTTAAATGTCCAATAGAATGTATATATTTATATAATATTTTTTATATCCAATGCAATATATCACTTAATGTGCAAATATTTTTTAACGGTTATATTAATAGATATCAATGAAAATGGGTTACGTGTTACACGTGAACGAGCGTCATAAAATGTAAGAGTATTATTCTAAATGTGAAGGGGTCCAAATGATTAAGTGATAAGTATAAGGGGATCTATGTATAATTTATCAATTTAGTTTTAGGTGCACATTGATACAAATTTCTATATTTGAATGTGCAAATTGAGATTTTTGATCTTTAGGGGTGCACATTGATACAAATTTATATTTTTGAAGGTACAAATTGAGATTTTTGATCTTTGAGAGTGTAAATTAAAATTTGAACGATCTTTTAGAGTGCAATTTATAATTAATCTTTTTTTTATTACTAACAGCGCACGACATAAGTGAACAATATAAAATCATATTTTTTTGGTTGAATCTATAAAAATATAAATCTTATGTGTAAATAAATTAAATGATAAATTTAGTGTCAAAAAATTAATTTTATGTCTTATTAAATCTAATTGTTTAAAAAAAATTAAATATAACATATATTTGATCTTATAATCCAATTTGATAATTATTTATAAAATAAAATAAGACAAACTTCAATAAGATCATCCGACAGTCTCAAATAGACTCATTCAATATCACCAACATTTCTCTCAGAATCATTAACATTGCACCGTACTTTCATACATAGGTTACCCCTATTATTTATATAACAATAAACTTTTTGCACTTTGTACCTTGAAAGATTTTAAGATTTTTTATTTTTTACCTTCAATAATTAAATTTCTCATATGCATTATCAAATATCAAATATATTGCATTGCGACTATTCTGTTAGTTTTTGTTATTTTTTTCATCAAAATTCGACTTATTGACATTGATGAAAAAATTAACGTAAAACTAACAGAAAAATTATATTGTAATGTTTTTAATATATTAATGATGCAATATGAGAAATTTAATTTTTGAAGGTACAACATGTAAATCTTAAAATTTTTCAAGGTGCAAAATAAAATTGACTCTATAACAATATAATATAGATTCATCTTTACTTCTTCATACAAATATAGATATAGAGATAAAAAATTTTATGTAAGTATACAACTATTAAGAAGTCTAAAAAAATTTAGAAATTAAATACTATTTATAAAAGAGTTCAAAAGAACTTGAAAGTCATATTAAGTATAAAAAAAAAATTATATGAAGGTATAAGGATATGACTAATTTTATAAAAATTAAGCTAGTAATACATAATATGTGTTATACATGAACAAATTTAAATAATAATTTTTTATTAAACTTATAAAAAATATATAGATTATATGTGTAATTTAATTGAAGAAATAATTTATGTTGGAGAATTAATTCTTATATTTTAATTTTTACTAAACCTAGTTATTAATTTTTTTTATTTGTTACAAGATGTCTAGACTTATGTCGACTATTCCCTCAAACTCAACAACTATCACCGTGGCTTGAGCTGAGAGAGCATCTCCCTGAGAGACAATAATTTGAGTTGTTAGAATTATTATTATAATTAAAGATCTAAAGGTATAAGAATAAGCGGAATGAATATTTAGAGACTTAATACTATATGATAATAAGAATGTTGATAGGATATGGAAGGAAAAATGAAGAGATTAATGAAGATATATAAGATATGATTGACTTAACATTAAGTCATTATTAAATAGGGATGAAATAGAAAAACAAAAGATAATATTTTAGGAATGAAGATGGTTATACACGTTCAGTCTCTCTTCTCATCCCATTCTCTTTAATGGTATCAAAGACCATTCAATTGTGGTTCCAAAATCTGATCTGAAAATAAATTTGTGGTTCCAAAAAATTATTTTACAATATTATATCTATATTACTAATAAAAGTACCTTAATATGAAAAATTTTGGATTCATTATTTTATCCTTACAAAAAACTATAAAAACTAACATGTCATTTGGTATTTAAATATGCAAATTATGATTATATCCCTTTATATTTAAATAACAAATTAATCTCTAACATATCATGAAAATTTCTCTATCTTTGCAAAACTTTTGAACAATCATGTTATTCTTACCATGATATATAAAAACAACATTATTCTTTTTTTCAAAATCCTAATATTAATACATATCGACAACTCTATTGATATAATATCATTTCTAATGCCAAAAAACTAATATATTTATCTTTTTTCTTCATTCACAATCAAATATAATTTGGTAAAAAATTAGTAACACACAAGACAAAAGGAAAAAAAAAATCCTATAACTCTTACTGATTGGTAGTTCGAATGAAAGAGCACAAAGAATGAGTCAATTGGATGTTTATAGTTGTACAGAGAATACAAGCAATTTAGTATGATAAATATGAAATAATATTTAATTTAACTTTATAATTAAATTTTTTATGTATTTTATCAAATATTTTAAATAAAATTCATGTGCAACGCACATGGTGCATTACTAGTATACTTAAATAACAAATATTTAAAAATTTGGAAAAAAAAATAAAATTTTCACAGAGTAGTCTAATAGAAAATATATGGCATATATGTTCCGAAATATATATGACATTGTTTGTTACAAGCACACTTTTAGGATTTAAAAAATAAATGAAAAATAGATTTGAGAGAAGAAAACCGATTTCGAGAGGGTGAAAACCTCCAACGGTTCAATTTGAGAAGAATCTAATCTTCAATATTTTCACAAAAAAGTTCAATACAATATTTAATATATCCATTGATACGAAAACTTTTAAATACAATATAATAAAAACTATTTTAATAACTAATTTAATCCATAACTCCAGTATCTTAGTAACCACCTAAGAAACTATTCATAAAAAATACTCTATTAGTAATCCATTTACTAAAATAATTACCTAATAATTATCTCAAGTATTATATAAAAAATATATTAAAAATGTGTACATAACATAATTCCTCATAATATAATATGAAAACTTTTACAAAACAAGAAAAAATGAAAATTAAGTATATTGATATTATTAATGACCTATACGAAGGTAAAGGTAATTTTAGCGGTATAATTTTTTTTTATCACTAGCGATATAAATCACAAATTTTAAAAAATCACAATTCCAACAAGCTTACATTAGGGATCAGTCTTACTTCCATGTCATTGTGTTCTGGTTACAAATAAATAATTAAAATTTAATATCGTCAATATTATCAACTTAAAAACAATACATTTTCAATATAAATATTTGACCGTATATGGTACAAGTCTCAAGAAAGCTTCTAGATAACCCCAAGGGATAGTCTTATGAATTATAAATTCAATTGTTTTGAATTTGAAACTTGATAATTTTTTTATAATCAAACTATAAATTTTTTTAATCTCGATGTGAATAGACTGTCTTTGATCGAATTACGAAAAAAATAAATCGAGATATACATAAACTTGCTTGGACATTCCCCGACCATAATACCGAAAAAGAAACAAGTAGCGTGTAGACAAAAGAGGTGACTTTGTAGGTGTGTTGATCACACTCAATAACACCATTAATTAAATGTACAGTTCATTCGAGGGAAAATTTTAACCACACCTCGTCTAGTGTACCATATCTTCAAGAATACCTCCTTTAATTTTTGAATTTTCAATGACACCTCATGTCAGATTAAAAATATTAAGTAAAATGTAATTTTACTAAATTGCCTATGATATATTTGAGGACAAACTTCATCCACACCCCCTCTAGATAAACATATCTTCAATGACACCCCATCTAGATAAGTATATTTTCAATGAGACTCTCTCTGTTTTTTAATTTTTTTATGTAATTAAATTTGAACTAATTAAAATTCGATTCAAGCTAATTAAAATTTATTTTTTTACATATTAAAATTTGTGCCAATTAAAAATTATATTTTTTTTACGTATTAGAATTTGGGCTAATTAAAATTTTGTTTGAGCCAATTAAAAATTATTTTTAATTGACTCAAATCAAATTTTAATTAATTTGCATTGAATTTTAATCAGTCTAAATTTTAATATATAAAAATATATGAATTTTAATTGACTTAAATTTTAATAAATCTAACTTTAATTGATATGAATTTTAATAAGTAAAAAAATATAAATTTTAATCGACTCGAAAGAGAATTTTAATCGGCACTAACAACTCGGGTAGATTATAAATCGACTCAAATTTTAATATGTAAAAAAAAATTTAATAGGCTCGATTTTTAAAAAAAATTTACGAATTAGTAAATAACAAATTAGTAATTACTAACAAATTATTTACTAAAATTGTTATTTATGATTTTTTTTAAATTTTAACAGCTCGAATTTTAATAAAATTTATGTTAAAAAATTACTTAAGGTTATGTAAGGACATTTTTGGTATTTTAGATGAATATTTTTTGTAAGAAATAGTAGTTTAATTGTAAGGGGTGTTAGTGAGGTTTAAATTAAACTAGAAGGGGTGTCATTGAAAATTTAGAAATTAGAGGATGTATCTTTAAAAATATGATAAACTAGAGGGGATGTCGTTGAAATTTTCCCTTCATTCAATAATGGTGTTCCATTGTGGTCAAAATAATAGTAATAATAATAATAAATAAATAATGGTGGTTCATGTTCTAACTACTTTTTACTATTTATATTTACCCAAAACAACTTTTTAGTATTTTTTTGCCTGGCCTTGTGGGCATCACAATTCACGTGTTGCAAGTTACTATCATATCCATTTATCCCGATAACACAAGCTTCGTATTATGAACAGTTGTAAATTTGTTAGATAGTTTAGAAAAAAAAATGTCCATTATTATTATTTTCAAATTTTAAGTAAAAATCATAGTTGATCTATAAATTTGCCTTCGATTTTAATTTAATTCCTGTACTTTCAATTGTCTTATTCTTTCATTTATCAATTTTGTCTCAATTGGTCATTCGATCCATTTTTACTGTTAGATTAACCCTGAAATCATAACTTTAAATCTTATAAGATTCAATACATGTACTTTATAAGTAATTGCATGAATTGTGAGTTGACATTGCAATTACAAATTTATGTGAATGATAAAGTGTAGTACTATCANTGTGAGTTGACATTGCAATTACAAATTTATGTGAATGATAAAGTGTAGTACTATCAATCTAATATTACAGATAGGAAATTGAATTATTAACTTATACAATAAGCACAATAACGATCAAGATTGATCAAATATTCATTTATTTTAATTCAATGATACAAATTTCAATTAATTTTTTTTTTTTGTGTTTAAAAACATTTTTTTCGTTGGACGACCCCAGTATCAGATAACTCAATTAACAAATCTCCAACGTCAGATAACCCCATTAATCCACCTATCTCTGTCCAATTTTCTCTCTGTTTACTTTGATTTTAAACTATGCAACTATAGAGAAAATAAATTATTATTTAAAAATATCAATGTTGCATGATCAATACTTAAATTTTAATATTGTAGAGTATCTTTAGACGTGAGTTATTATTAGTTTATGTAATATTATAGCTAGCAATTTGAATTGTACACTTATAAAACCACAACAACAATTGAAATTAATTCAATTTTCATCTAATCGTATAGAATTCATTAAAAAAAAAATTTATCAAAAATATTACTCTCTCCGTTCCTAAATATATGTCATTTTACATAAATTTTTTTGTTCCATAATATCTGTCATTTTATGAAATTAAAACATAATTAATATTTTTTTTTTCAAATTTCCCCTTAACTTTTCAATGTATTAGATTAGGTGGAGATTAAGTGTCTTTCATATTCTTTTCCTTCTCAATACATATTGAATAAGGATATTTTAGTCTTAGGTAATTATTTTTTACTCATATTACAACTATTTAATAGCTTCCTTAATCCCTATGCAAAAATCTTAAACGACAGATATTTAAGAACGGAGAGAGTATTTTCTCTACATGGCTCCCAATGTCAAATAATTCAACTAACACACTTTTCAATACCAAACAACCCTACTAACTTGCACCTATCTCGTTCTTCTCTCTCTCTCTCTCTCTCCTATATCGCTCTTATTTTCTTTATATCCACTCTAATTTTAAATTAAGTAATTAAAGAAAAATAGGAAAAATAAATTATTATTTAAAATATAAATGCGGCACGATCAATGTTTGATCTTTGATATCGCATAGTATCTTCAAGAACGAGTTTATTGCCAGTGAGACATTAAAATTTAGATGAAAACTAGTTAGGGTAATCTCCATTATAACAAGTAAGGTATCGTTTGGTAGTTTTTTAAGTTAAAAAAAGAATTTTGCCAAAAAATAGAAGTCTATTTGATTATGATATTGCAAAATGATCTAGATGTTTTTTAGTAAATGAATTATATTCGAATTGTATAATATATATTAATATATAATTATGTTTAGAAAAAGTAAGTCCCCGACAAGAAAAAATAAAAATTGTGAAAACATGCGTTGTCTAATTTTTTTAAAAAAAAATATAAAAAACATACAAAAGTATTTTTAAAAAAACGTTATTAAACGGTATTCATTTCTAAGTTTAAATACATTATACATTGGGAAATTGGGCAGAGAGTCAAGATGACGAGAAGAAGCCACGATACATCTTTTTCATTTGGTTTCTCTCTACAAACAACCATCACTGCCACCTCTTCTTACAACTTAATGGTCTAGTCCTTAGCCACCACCCATGTCAACGTATCCGTTGTAACCATCTACCAAATTACAACTCCAACCACAACGGGCAAGCACGCTACAAAGCATGCCACAATTTGAGTTTATAATTTCGACTTCGCTTCAATTTGATTTTCCAACTTCGATTTAGTTCCCTTTTGTTTGAGATCCTATTAACAATTTCTAATTTCAATAGCATTTTGGATTGTTTTTGATGATGGTAAGATTTCAGTTTGGGTCGTCCATCCAAAACACAGAGCATCCAATAGGCCCTTGATTACATGGTAGCCCAAACGACCCATCCGCGGTTTGACCACCCCACAATAAGAATGAGTCACAACCCAAAGAAGAGATTCCAACGATACCCAGATTGATATGTTCTTGCTCGGGCACATAAAGCTTGGCGAAAATCAGCCTAGGAGCAAGAAGCTCGGTATTCGTTAGATCTCGAGCATCTCCCATCGCGCCATGTGTCCAGGGGACAAGAGAACAACTTCTGGAGTCCCTAACGAACACGTATTCCCTGATAAAGAGAATATTTGTACACATTCCTTTTAAGGATCGTGGACATAATTTGCATTAAGATGATAGACACCACTACAGGACAAAGGAAGAGGAGACCATAGAATTAGCCAAGGGAAGGAAGAAATTGCCGGAAACCCTAGATGATTACTTGTATAAATAAAACACGGATACATTGTGTAGGAGAGTTCCATAAAATTGTATTCACAAGACATTGTATACAAAGCCTCTAAGCTAAGAAACTTATTGTAATCTTCTTTTTCGAGCAATATAAACCCCAAGAAGCAAGAGTCTCCATTTTAGTGGATGTAGCATTGGTTCTTCGGCTAAAGTAAATTACTTATATCTTGTTTTTGGTCCAACTTCATATCTTATTTCCTTATTAATCTAAATATTTACATCACCCCCATTGGGTCTTATAACACTTGTTCTGCAATTAGACTAAGTAATTTCGAGCACCATCAATTTTCATATTGGATTCTGGTGTTTAGTTTGGATTTCAAATTTTGGTGAGGACGGAGTTTGAATTAATTGGAACTTGGTGGCAACGTTGATGGCATGAGAGAGAGAGAGAGAAGCCACCGATGAGTTGTAGTGGTGGGTTTTGGGGGTGCAATGCTTGGTAAGTTATGATGATGGGTTTTGGGGGATGTAATGCTGGGTGTTGATGGTGGGTGGTGATTGTGAGTGGCGTTACTGCTTGTACAGTGATATAATTTGGTTTATACTGGGGAATGAGAAAAAGAGGATATAGGTAGGAGATAGAAGAGAGAAATGGTGTTATGGTCATTTTATTACCTCCCTTAAACAGAGTTAGTTGTGCGCTTTAATCCATACACATGGGGTTATATGTTTATTTTTAAACGTCAGGGAAGGAAAATGAAGTTTGTCCTAAATTAAGTGATTAATGATTACTATCTTTGTGTTTGTGATCATCTTCAGTTGATTTCCTTCGAGAATTTTGAAGCAGAAAAATAAATTATGGATGGTCAGTTGGGAATCCTGCTTTATAGGTTATTATTATTATTTTTTTTTGGGATATTACACATTTAAGAATTGGGGGAGGTTTAGTTCAACTTTACATAAATAAAATAAACATTGTACTGTAATTTCCTGGTTTCAAGGAATATTGTTTGATAAACCATATCATTATATTGATCACATCCTAGCCATGACCAAAATCAGAGCAATGCTATTGGTATATAATTTAAGGATATAATTTTGGAACTTAATGATTGTGGCAATTAGATTGTTAGTGAGTCAGAACATTAAATTATCACTGAATTTCAACACTATCAATCCAATTTTCATAATGAATTAAGTCAAATTATATTCCTAAATTATGTACAAATAACATTAATGCCAAAACCACCACATATAAGCAGACAACGAGGTAGGGGTACTGAAGGTGGGGAAGCCAGGAAGGACACAAAATATTCGTTACAACAGTGATATCATATGATAATATTGACATGATATCATCAATTAATAGTATTAAAATAAATAAGTAAATAAATCCCACAAATATTAATAACACAAATTCTATATAAGCAAAGAACTACTCACTCACTCTCCCGGTAAATAAATGACCATTCAAGTGGGGTTCACCTTATCCACTTAATGTTTTATTACTGATTGGTGATACTACATACATGATATCACCATAACATTCAATATTTACTCGAGGATGAAAGGGAAAGGCGTAGTCGGAGAGGGGGTTTTGGACAAGGGCAAGTAAAGAGAAAACATAGAAAGTATGTTGTGCTTTGTCAGGTTTTCGTCTGCTCGTATTTCATGTTGATTTTGGGTTTGAGGTTGGCCCAAAGGTAAAAAGATCATAGTGATGTTTTCATTGTGATCAGTTGTTCATCAGGTGTCTAAGGCTCAATGCACTTTCTAAAACCTAGAAGGGTGGAATGTAATAAGTGATAAAAAGATTTTACACTTTGTGGAGGCACCATTTGATCTAGAGGAATTTAAATAGCTAGATTTAGGTTGAGTGCATGATTAGAAATTTTGGGCCTCTCCTTTTACCTATTGTTATGGGCAGCTTTATTTTGGCTCAGAAATTGATGGTTGTCATTTGCATAGTTATCAAAATTAGACCGTAGATCGAATTGATATAAAAATCGGGTCAATGATTCTCTATCAAATTGAAAGAAAATAGTATATCTCTTTTATTTATCATACATCAAATGGTGATTTGGTTTCATAATTGTTACTTAAACAAAACATGAGGTAAGTACCTACATGCATTATATTTGTAGTTTTCTTCTCTCATAAACATCTCTCAATTGATGGCAGAGGCAATCTTTTGCTCTTTTTTTTTGGTTCAATGATGGAATATACATAAATTGGATTTCATAGTTCATGAATACTCCTGCCTAATGATATCTTAATCGCAAGAATTTGGGAGCTGTTCCTTTCTATATTATTTCTAACAGTAACATGTGCAACCAAGTAGGTGTTGTTTATATTTGTAAGTTATGTAATTTACATTATCATTTAGAATGAATAGATTATTGTTCGTTGTAGTTGTATAACACCAATAAAATTGTTATATTTTATATTTTGATTTAGACTTTTCTTGGATCCCTGAAGAGATCCACCTTTATCTTATGAATCTTGAAAATTGTTTTTATTGATAAAAAATAATGAATTGGTTGTCAAAAGCAATAATTATGCACCGCTAGAAGCAGAATGAATCTATTGCCATAAATAATAATGAATTCACCATCAGAAGCAAATGAATCATGTATAGAAAAGTGTGCATTAGTGACACTTTGATGCTAATAATCTTCAAGATTTAATGAAAGAAGGAAATCAAGTATCCTTGAAGGATTGCGGAAAGATAATGTTTATTTTTCGCCATCATGCATCTTTTTGAAGAATAAATTGGGTAGCTCACAGTAAGTGACCCACTATACAAAACAAATTGAATGAGAGGTACGAATTTTGAAGATCGTATTCCTCTCAATAGCTTGATGAAACTGAGATAGCAAGATTCGCTTAAATATGAGTTAGCGAAAAAAAAAATTCTGAAGGGACATGTTAGAAAAACATGCTCCATATTTCATTCTTCTAATGTACTCCTGAAGTAACACATTAAGAAGGTACCACAATGAATTGATATCATTTGGTTGAAAATAAAATAATAATGCTATGCTTTTGAGAAAAAATGTCAATCTCATCTGACCAAACATACATCATTCCCTGAAGAGAATGTGTTTAAACGGTCATGAAGAAAAATAGATTAGTTTTGAAGATCAACTCTATATAATTCTTGACGAACTAATTCCTCTGCGCTATACATTGTATCTTGCAATTACTATATTTTCTTGACTTTATATTTTCTTACATCATAGTATCTTTTACTTTATGTATTTCGATGATTATGGACATTACCTTGATGGCTTGGCAGAAATAACTACCTAAAAATTGGTAGTCATGATTCTTAAAATAGTGATACTATAATGAAAATTCCAGAAAAATCAATATTATGTTGCTAAAAAAAATAAAATTCTATATTAGGAAATTTGAAAGGCATATGTCGTGATGAATATTATATTGTTGCTTTATTTTATCATGCTAGAA
>CAUOFW020007169.1:284176-304095 GCA_963454935.2 Ilex paraguariensis | reverse complement strand
ATATATATATATATATATATATATATATATATAAGTACTTCAGATACGCAAAATGAAGTGTTGGATATGCAGAAGTCGAACGCATAAAGAAATTCATGGGGTCAATGTGTGGGCAATGCATGTGAGTGTGCGTGTTAGAGTATCTCCAACCTTGAATCAAATGTAGATTCAAATTTAAATTTGAGTGAAAATGGCCAAAAAAATTTCTCTAACCCTGGACTCAAACCTATACCAAATTAGGACAAAACTTATTCTGCACCCAAATTGAACCAGACTCAAATTTTATACCAAATTTCTAATGGTAACTTTTTAACTTATTCAAAACTAAAAATTTCTTCGACGACTTGTTATCTGCTTCTTCTTGCCTTTCTCTACTATGGTGCTTCCATCACTGACCACTACAGAAGCTTTCATAAATCATTTGAGAGCTTGCAGGAAAANCAATGCATGTGAGTGTGCGTGTTAGAGTATCTCCAACCTTGAATCAAATGTAGACTCAAATTTAAATTTGAGTGAAAATGGCCAAAAAAGTTTCTCTAACCCTGGACTCAAACCTATACCAAATTAAGAAAAACTTATTCTGCACCCAAGTTGAACCAGACTCAAATTTTATACCAAATTTCTAATGGTAACTTTTTAATTTATTCAAAACTAAAGATTTCTTCGACGACTTGTTATCTGCTTCTTCTTGCCTTTCTCTACTATGCTGCTTCCATCACCGACCACTACAGAAGCTTTCATAAATCATTTGAGAGCTTGCATGAAAGTTTTTTCCTTTTCATATTCTATCTTCTTGATTTATTGTATTTTGTAAAAACCCTAATCTCACCCATCTTTCATACTATATAATCTCTAAGCCTACCCATCAAATTTTTCTTTGATTTTTTTGATTTAAACACTATTGGTAGTAAAATTTTAGGCCACCCATTCTTCTTGAAATTTTAGTGCTATATATATATTCATTTTTTTTGAATTACCCAGTTGTGGAGAGATATGAAAGTTTTATTTATTTTGTCAAATATCATGATTTGAATGATACAAAAAAATGAGTTTTCTGACAATAATGGAATTTTTAAAAGATTTGAGTAGATATTTAAATTTACCTATTGAAGTACTCTATACCAAATCAAGTTTTTTACTCAAATTTAGACTCAATTTTGAGTTTAAATTTGAGTCATGTTTGAAGATGCTCTTATGCGTGTTTGCGAGTGACATACAACCCTAATTTCTATTGTGAAAATATCAAATTAAAAATGCTACAAACAAAAAATAAACAAGACAAGAACACTTATCGATAGAGGCGTGTAGTTACTGTCCTTAAGAATATATTTTCGCCCATCTGAGTACGAAACTCGGTGCAATAGGTTATGACGTCCTACCCTCCAAGATTTCAACTATCGCTTTTCCACAAGCGGTGTACTCACAAATGTAGAGGTATCTCGAACAACTTTTTATCGCTCCCAAATCGAATGAAATGATTTTTCAATCAATGATATATTGGACTGGATTATATAAAAATTGAATGTATATGGAAAATGTTGGTTTTGAGGGGAGTAAAACAACTTTGACATAAACACCAATTTTAGACTCTCGGTTTCTAGTTTTTGGGTATGTATTCTATCTATATTTCTAGCGTTGGTCTTAAATAGATACCTTAGAGTGGTGATGCCTGATACAGTCAAACGAAATGCAGCCACAGAAGCCCAACGAAGAGTGAATATGCCAATAGTTGCAATGTCTCAAAATGCCATTGCATGTCTTATGAAAAACAATTAATGTACTAATATAATAATTAATGGCCATCACATGGAAGAGTGAATGAATCATGCATAAAAAGCTTTAAAACTTAAAGTAAATGAAATCTGGTGAAGGTTGGTTCAATCGACACAAACCGTTTTCTTCCAACGGCAGTTTAACGGTATATATATAAAGTGAATTTGTATCTTGAAATAAACATCATAAATTAAAACAATCCCCCACATATTTCAAAATACAGTGTAGATAAAAAAAAACAAATCGACTTGGTAACACAAGTATCTAATGTATTGTGGTGGTGTCTTTTGGATTATGAACCGACATTTAGGATAAAATGAGACAGAATTTACAGAAACATAGTGAAATTTACAATTTCTAAGAACTAGATTTCTTTGGTGTAAACTGACNTACTATATTTTCTTGACTTTATATTTTCTTACATCATAGTATCTTTTACTTTATGTATTTCGATGATTATGGACATTACCTTGATGGCTTGGCAGAAATAACTACCTAAAAATTGGTAGTCATAATTCTTAAAATAGTGATACTATAATGAAAATTCCAGAAAAATCAATATTATGTTGCTAAAAAAAATAAAATTCTATATTAGGAAATTTGAAAGGCATATGTCGTGATGAATATTATATTGTTGCTTTATTTTATCATGCTAGAAACATATGTCAAAAAAATTATAGCTTTTGATACTTTTTTGTAACATATGACTGTAACAACGATTGAACGAAATATTGTAATGCACGTAAAGTGATCCAACCTAAAGTATTTATTCTTTGGCATGCTTGTCTTAAACATCAAGATCATCTTTAATGTCAACTCATAAGGGACTCTCCAAAAAAAAAAAAAGACAAAAAAAAAAAAAAAAAACAGAAGATTCTTTTGGCTATTGGTACCTTGAATGTCTTGCCAAAAAAAAATAAAATAATTTCGTTATCAAGCATTTTCTTGATATGTGAAGTTATTTACAAGTTTAAGGTTGATAGATGGGTTAGAAATATATGTAATTTATTGGAATAAATCAAGTTTATTAACTTGTTTATTACTATGAATTATTTCATTTGAGTTTTTGCAAATTATGAAAATACTAGTAAAAATCTGGGTTTGAAGGCACTTTACAATTCAAAAAAATTGAACATTGATCGTGTACATGAAAAAAATAAGCACTAAACATGGATATGTGTTAAGCTGAAAGCTTAAACTGTAGTTTTAACACACATTCACTTTGCATACATGCTCAATAATGTATTATCAATATGAAAATTCTCGTGAAGATNCCCACATATTTCAAAATACAGTGTAGATAAAAAAAAACAAATCGACTTGGTAACACAAGTATCTAATGTATTGTGGTGGTGTCTTTTGGATTATGAACCGACATTTAGGATAAAATGAGACAGAATTTACAGAAACATAGTGAAATTTACAATTTCTAAGAACTAGATTTCTTTGGTGTAAACTGACCGTTCTCATTACACACNACTTACAGGTCACTAGAAGAGTGCTCAATCCTGAAGACATCATGTTATGCTAAACAAACAAAAGTGCCAATATTCAATCAATACAATTTTTATTTGTTCTTTTAAAAAAATTGGACAAAATTTCCTTTAAAAACAGTCCCCTAAGAAAATATCAACATGTATAGACAATCTATAAAACACTAATTGCACAATCTACCCTTTATAAAATGTTAATTAAACAAATAAACTACGGACCCTGNCTCATTGCGGGTTGGTGTGAATATGCCATGCACCCTACATGGATATTCATAGATGCTTTAGAAAACCTGTTCAAGCTGTCATAGGAAGCGGCGCCACTCCCACATGTATATAGGTGAATCCACCAGGTGTATACTGCAACTAGATACACTACCAAATCTATGCTATGGATCCATTAAGAATTTAACTCAACCTTATACATNTATTGCTTATATAAAGGACCAAGTAAAATGAATATGGTTAAAAAATAAATAACATGCACCTTTTATGCATCTAAAGGGGCTCTTTTTCACGGATTATCACTTAAGCTCGCATAAGCAAAGTGTGTTAAAAGTATCAAAAAAATATGCAAAAAAATACCCATATTCATTTCATTTCTTCACGATTCCGACATTCTCTCACCTTCACAATCTTGCTCCAAGTACCAACAAACAAATCAAAACCAATCTTATATATATCATCCTCGTTATTCATATCAACCAACCAAAAAAAAAACAAACTAAAGTCTAAGAGGAAAATCATTTTCCAGATTCCTAATTCTCTTAGCACATCTTATATATATATATATATATATATATATATATATATATATATATATATATACTTGAGATACGCAAAATGAAGTGTTGGATATGCAGAAGTCGAACGCATAAAGAAATTCATGGGGTCAATGTGTGGGCAATGCATGTGAGTGTGCGTGTTAGAGTATCTCCAACCTTGAATCAAATGTAGATTCAAATTTAAATTTGAGTGAAAATGGCCAAAAAAANATATTTCTAGCGTTGGTCTTAAATAGATACCTTAGAGTGGTGATGCCTGATACAGTCAAACGAAATGCAGCCACAGAAGCCCAACGAAGAGTGAATATGCCAATAGTTGCAATGTCTCAAAATGCCATTGCATGTCTTATGAAAAACAATTAATGTACTAATATAATAATTAATGGCCATCACATGGAAGAGTGAATGAATCATGCATAAAAAGCTTTAAAACTTAAAGTAAATGAAATCTGGTGAAGGTTGGTTCAATCGACACAAACCGTTTTCTTCCAACGGCAGTTTAACGGTATATATATAAAGTGAATTTGTATCTTGAAATAAACATCATAAATTAAAACAATCCCCCACATATTTCAAAATACAGTGTAGATAAAAAAAAACAAATCGACTTGGTAACACAAGTATCTAATGTATTGTGGTGGTGTCTTTTGGATTATGAACCGACATTTAGGATAAAATGAGACAGAATTTACAGAAACATAGTGAAATTTACAATTTCTAAGAACTAGATTTCTTTGGTGTAAACTGACCGTTCTCATTACACACTTAGACTCTCTAATTTGAATTTGCTCATTGCGGGTTGGTGTGAATATGCCATGCACCCTACATGGATATTCATAGATGCTTTAGAAAACCTGTTCAAGCTGTCATAGGAAGCGGCGCCACTCCCACATGTATATAGGTGAATCCACCAGGTGTATACTGCAACTAGATACACTACCAAATCTATGCTATGGATCCATTAAGAATTTAACTCAACCTTATACATTGCAGTTTTCACTATCTACACCATAAGAATGAACTCTTCATATTAATTAATTATGATAGTGTTACAAATCACCCAGTGACTTGTTATTACCCATATGAACCTATTTCTTGAGATCTCCATTTATGTAAGTTGGGTTACCATCACTAGCAATTTTTGTTTAGGCATAAGTCTCATCTCCCTCAATGTCTCACTCACTAGTTTTCTCCCTAGTGGTTTTGTCAGAGGATCGGCCAAATTCATCTCAGATCTCACATAGTCTAGGGATATTATCCTATCATTAAGCAGCTGCCTCACAATATTATGCTTTAAGTGTATATGCCTATTTTTACCATTATAGGTCTTATTCTTTGCCCTTGCAATTGTAGCTTGGCAATCACAATGCATAGACACAGATGGAACTGGTTTCATCCATAAAGGGATCCGCTAAGAGATTTCTTAACCACTCAGCTTCAGTGCCAGCCTTTTCTAAGGCTATAAACTCGGACTCCATAGTAGATTGAGCTATACACGTCTACTTGGAAGATTTCCAAAGCACTACACCCCCACCAAGGGTGAATACATAACCACTTGTGGATTTCATCTCGTCTGAATCAGAGATCTAGTTAGCATCGCTATACCTTTCTGATACAGTTAGAAATTCACTGTATGATAAACCATAATTAGCAGTCCCTTTCAAGTATTTTAGCAATCTAGATATAGCATTCCAATGTTCTTTATTGAGGTTATGCGTGTCTCTACCTAACCTACCAATAACATATGCAATATCGGGATGTGTACAATTCATAAGATACATTAAACTTCCAATTATTTGTGCATAATTATTTTGACATATAGGATTACCTTTATTTTTTAGTTTAACGCAAACATCATAAGGTGTAGAAATAGGTTTATGATCAAAATGATTAAACTTTCTAAGTATCTTATCCACGTAATGTTCTTGAGACAACACCAAACTATTTGGAGTTCTCAAAATTTTAATTCTTAAAATTACATCTGCCTCCCCTATATCTTTCATGTCAAACTTAGACATTAAGAACTTTTTAGTATTGGTAACAACGTCTAGACTTGTACCCATTATAAGCATATTATCAACATACAAGCAAATAATAACACCAGAATTATCACAAAACTTATAATATACACATCTGTCAGCGATATTAATTTTAAAACCATTTGACACTAACACATTATCAAATTTCTCATGCCATTGTTTTGGCGCTTGTTTTAAGCTATATAATGATTTAATCAATCTGTATACCATATGCTTTTTACCTAGTATAATAGATCTTTCCGGTTGTTCCACGTATATTTCCTCCTTCAAGTCTCCATTCAAGAACGTCGTTTTCACATCCATTTGATGAATTACTAATTTATATATAGAAGCTATAGCAATCAAAACCCTAATAGAAGCTATTCTTGTAACCAGAGGCTAAGTATCAAAATAATAAACATCTTTCTTTTGTTTATAACCTTTGGCTACTATTTGGGCTTTGTACTTATTAACTGTGCCATCAATTTTCAATTTTCTTTTAAAAATCCATTTGCACCCAATAGGTTTGCACCAGGAGGTAACTCTACTAATTCACAAGCAAGATTATACATAACAGAATCTAACTCGTCTTTAATTGCTTCTTTCCAAAAAGGAGCATCTTGTGACCTAATAGCTTCCTCATATGTTTGTTGGTCATTATCAATTAGAAATGTAAACAATCCATCTTCTAAGTTAGTTTCTTTCCTTACTCTCTTACTCCTTCTTGGTTCAAGTACTTCTTTCCTAGAAATATCATATTTGGGTTCATTACTAACATGAATTAATTTACTCTCATTTGATACCTTATTTTTCATAGGAAAAATATTCTCAAAGAATATAGCATTTTTTGCCTCAATGATTGTGTTGGGTTCTAAAATGTTCTGCTCGTTTCTTATCACTAAAAACCCATTTGAAGTACTATTAATCGAATAGCCCATAAAAACATAATCTGAAGTTTTAGAACCTAATTTCCTCTTCTTAGGTTCCGGTAATATAATTTTTGCTAAATGCCCCCACATTTTTAAGTATTTTAAGAATGGTGGATGCCCTACCCAAATTTCATAAGGATTTTTTTCCTATTTTCTTATGTGGAATTATAATGACATGCAGATAGAATAGCTTCTCTCCATAAATTATTTGGCACTCCTAAACTTATTAACATAAAATTCATCATTTCCTTTAAATTCCTATTTTTCCTTTCGGCTACACCATTAGATTCAGGTGAGTATGGAGGAGTAACTTCATGTATAATACCATGTTGCTCACAATAGTCGTTAAAAGGATTAGATTTGTATTCTTCTCCCCTATCAGTCCTTAACCTTTTAATTTTCCTATTCAACTGATTTTAATTGATAAACATTTCACTTGCTTCATCCTTATTTCTCAATAGGTAAAATTTAGTATACCTCGAATAATCATCAATAAAAGAGACATAATATCTTTTTTCATCTCTTGTCATGGTATTCTTAAGATCACCTAAATCACTATGTATCAAACTTAATAATTCGGTTTCTCTTTCAACCGTTATAGAAGTCTTTTTAGTGATTTTAGATTCAACACATATTAAGAGAGTCGAGCACATAAGCAATAAAACTAGACTTATTCTCATTTATAAATTTAGCAACATTTAGTGCATAAAGACCCTTATTACAATAACCTTTCCCAAAAAATGTACCATTTTTGGTCATTATTTCTTATCACTCTCAGGTGTTGCTTTCATTCCCACCTTATTTAAGACAGATATCGACACCAAGTTCCAACTAATATTTCCAGAAGTTAACTTTAGTAACACCTTTCCCTTACCCATAGTAGGTGGGGTCTAGTCACCCATAAACACTTGTTCCTCTCCATCCCCCACATGTGTGTAGGAGGTAAAAACACTTCTATTGCTACAAATATGCTTGCTAGCCTCTGAGTTTGTCAACCAATCTTTTGTAGTAGCAGCCATGTTAACCTCGAAAATGACTGCAACAATAATATCATCCGCCTCAACCAAATTGACATTTGGCTTGGTAGGTTTGTGGTTCCTTTTTCAGGGTCCGCATTCTTGAGCATAATGTCTTGCTTTTCCACAAAAAAAACAATTACCTTTGTTCTTAAAACTAGAACCTTGAGCCTTATGGGGATTTTTTCTATTGTGATTCTTTTTCTTATGCTTATATTGAGGCTTATTTGTAGTCTCCACAACATTGGCCTTAGAGACATTTTCCTTGGCCTTTTCAATTTTATCCTTCAAATGATTTTTCTCTTCAATCCCAATATGGATAATCACATCTTCCAATGACATATCCTTCCTTTTATGTTTAAGATTGTTCTTGTAAAATTTCCAAGAATCGGGTAGTTTTTCAATCAAAGCACCAATTACGAATGATTCAGGCAAAGTAATTTTTTCATTCCTCAACTCATTAATAATCAAATGATACTCATGAATTTGAGAAGAAACATCCTTCTCCTCAACCAGCTTATAGTCTAAGAAATTTTCTATTGCATATTTTTTAATCTCTGCATCTTTGACAATATATTTTTTCACCAACCTATCCCAAATCTCCCTAGCATGCTTATAATTATAATAAACATCCAACAATTCATTTAATAGTGCATTTAAGATAATATTCCGACAAACCTTATCAACCTTTTCCCATTTTTCTTTTTCTCTTACATAATTTTCTATATCTTCTTCAGGTTTTAAATCAGTTTAAACAAATGCAACACTTGCTATATCAAGTAACATCATAATTCTCTCTTGCCAACACTTGAAATTAGACCCATTAAAAGGCTTAATTTTGTCACATCAGAAATGGTCTTGTTTATAATTGCAACATCCATATTGTTCTATTCTTAATATTTTTGTGAAAATATCAAGTTTAAAATGCTACAAACTGAAAATAAACAAGACAGAAAAAATTATCAATTGAGGCGTGTAGTCACTGTCCTTAAGAATAGATTTCCACCGCTCTGAGTACGAAACCCGATGCAATAGGTTATGGTGTCCCATTCTCCAGGATTCAACTATCGCTTCTCCACAAGNAGACTTATTCTCATTTATAAATTTAGCAACATTTAGTGCATAAAGACCCTTATTACAATAACCTTTCCCAAAAAATGTACCATTTTTGGTCATTATTTCTTATCACTCTCAGGTGTTGCTTTCATTCCCACCTTATTTAAGACAGATATCGACACCAAGTTCCAACTAATATTTCCAGAAGTTAACTTTAGTAACACCTTTCCCTTACCCATAGTAGGTGGGGTCTAGTCACCCATAAACACTTGTTCCTCTCCATCCCCCACATGTGTGTAGGAGGTAAAAACACTTCTNTTGGACTAGATTATATAAAAACTGAATGTATATGGAAAATCTTGGTTTTGAGGGGAGTAAAACAACTTTGACATAAACACAAATTTTAGACTCTCGGTTTGTAGTTTCTGGGTATGTATCTATTTATATTTCCACTATTGGTCAAAATAGATACTGTAGAGTGGCAATGTCTGATACAGTTAAACAAAATGTAGCCACAAAAACCCAACGAAGAGTGAATATGCCAATAGTTGCAACATCTCAGAAGGCCATTGCATGTCTTATGAAAAATAATTAATGTGCCAATATAATAATTAATGGCCATCACATGGAAGGGTGAATGAATCATGCATAAAACACTATAAAACTTAAAGTAAATGAAGTCTGGTGACGGTTGGTTCAATCGACCTATATACATATATATATATGGAAAGTTGAACGAATCATGCATAAAACACTTTAAAACTTAAAGTAAATGAAGTCTGGTGACAATTGGTTCAATCGACCCAAACTGTTTTCTTTCAATGGTAGTGTGTATATATATATATATATATATATATATATATATATATGAATCTTTATTTTGAAATAAACATCATAAATTACAACAATTTCATCAAATAAACAACCAGAGTTCTGAATTTGATGAAATTTTTTATATAGGGGCGTGGGTTTTATGCAATGCATGTGGGTTGTTGCTTGAAAAATTTCCTTGTAGTTTCCTAACCTCTAAACATCACCTTTTAGCATGTATAGTATATGGATGAAGGGGAGTGTCATTCTCCTATGGGTGATGTCAAAAGAAAGGGCAAGGAGATGGGGGAAAATGAAATAATGGTAATGTGATGTGTAAATGCACAATAAATGTGTGTGTATGTACAAAAATGCTCCCCAAGCGCAAGGAGACTTTTGCAGGTCGTGTTTTACTTGGTGGTATTTCAAGGTCGTTTCCATGGGGAAGGAAGTAAACTGAGAGGAAGGTGATTTTGGAAAAAAGAAAGTGTAAAATTTTTGGTTGTTGGAAGTTGTTTGGTGAATTTTGTTTTGATGCTAATAAAATGAGAAACAAATGTTGGCAAATCCAAGAGGTCACTCCAATAGGAATACTGTCTCAACTCGAAACCCTCCTCCAATAGAGCATGAATGAATGATTGATTCGTGGGAAGCTAGAGATAAGATTGGTGAGTATCTAAGCATAAACCATGACTAGGCCTACGGAATATCAAAAACTCACCAACTTATCTACCCTCAACCCAGTCAAACTGAACCATTGAACTCTGAAAGAAGGGAGGAGAATGAGTTGAAATGGTATACCCAAGTGGAGGTTCCACTTGGTTTTTCCAACTAAAAGATTTAGCTACTCATGCTTAAAATAAAATTGACAATGTAATGAGAATGCATTGCAAAGATATGAAGTTCTAGAGTAACTAGATGCAAGAAAACATAAGCTATAAGAGAGTATATTGAATACTGATTTGAAAACTAAGAAAATGAAGAACTTTGATGCATTAATGGTGAAAGCTTTAAAAGAGCATTAAACTTGAAGGAGAACAACATTAATGACATTAAATGAAGTTCTAAAGATTCATACCAGGGATTACAAGACAATGTATTGAAAGAAATGCAAAAATCTCAATTTTCTCTCACTAGAACACTATTCATCATTTTCTACCCAGACCTTCTCTCTCTCTATATATCTTCTATTACATGCCATCCAATACAATGGAGTGCTTCCTTGCCAAAAACATGCTTGGAGAGATCCCCTAACCTCCAGAAGTGACCTCCATCCATAGGGGTGCAGGAGGAATGGGCTGGACAGGGGGGTTGTAGAGCTTGTCTGTACACCCAGCTTCTCTTCTCTTCTCTCTTCTCATTGATCACCATGGCTCCAAAAGTCCAAAGAGGAGTGTGAAAGGGATAAATAGTGTTATAGGTGTGTCAGGGAAGCATGGGAGATCTGTTGGTGGGACCCTCAAAGCAGCAGACTTGAGTTATAGACGTACCGGTACGCTGAACTCTAAAGGTTGGACCATATCAGTACTGTGTACAGGTACGCTTTTGCTGCCTTGNCATAGTGATTTAAACCTTTGATGCATGCAACATACAAGGAATGGATTCCTAATCTTAGCTATCAAAATGAACACCGAAAATTCAAATCACATAATTAAAAACATGGGAATTCCTAATTCATCTTAAATATAAAAAACTTGAGCAATATTTCCCTATTTTGCAGGTATGGAACTAATTAACACATTTCTCAGATGATTTAACTAAACACACATAAGTAAGACCATAGTCTCAAATACTAGTCCAAAATATGCATCTACAAATTCATTTTCAACTCGTGTGTGTGTGAATTAAACAAGTAATTTGAGCATTTCAGCAACAANAACACCTTTTAACTGCACACACCAAATATTTTCATTAATAACTCAACAGATATAACTCTAATCATTTAATCCCAAAAAGCAATTAAACTAGGATGATTAGCACATAAAAATATGCAATTTTTTGTGCTAATCACACCCCCNGGGTGAGTGAAATGTAATCAAGGTGGCGCTCATAGGTCACACACTTCCCTTGAATCCGCTGGCTGCATCCTTCTTGGCCTTCTTTCTTTGCACATTTGGGTCCTTACTAGACCCCTCACCGCTCCTCTTGTGGCTCTTAGGATTCTTAGTTGGAGGGGAGCGGGGCCCAGGTCCAGGTCTCTTGGTTCGGGCCATGAAGTGCAACAGTGCCCCCATTAAGATAACTGCCAAGAAAGTTAAGAAAAGACCCTCAATCAGGTCTATGACCTCAAGGAAAACATCAAAGTGATAAGNAAAAGTAAAAATCATAATGCAATTAACAAAATAAACATGGACACAATTGAACAAGAAATTGTGGTTTTTCATTAATATAATACGAAGTTGGAGTACATTGGAGTAGGACATCAAAAAGACACAAAATTGCCTATAACTCCACCCTAACTCAATACAATCTAAAATCAAAAGANGGATTCCTTGGAGAGATTTGAGAAAAATAGGGAATTGGAGAAATTCGGCACCTAGGGTTCCCGGGTGTCGATTGCACAAGATCAAGGCTTAAAGAGAGGGTGGGTTTATGGATTGAAAGGGAAACAAGGGGGTTTTAGATGCCTAGGATGTTTTCANATTGGAGAAATTCGGCACCTAGGGTTCCCGGGTGTCGATTGCACAAGATCAAGGCTTAAAGAGAGGGTGTGTTTATGGATTGAAAGGGAAACAAGGGGGTTTTAGATGCCTGGGATGTTTTCGAGTGAGAGAGAGGGGTTTAGGGTTGAAATTAGAAGTGGAGAGTGGAGGGTTCACCGAAGGATTTAAATTAAAAAGCCCTAATTGTTTTTTTGTTTCAGCAGACCGTACTGGTACGCTGAACTCCAGAGGCTGGACTGTNTAATGGAGGAGTTTGTTCAGAAGCCCATACACATGCTTTAACCCTCTACTTTGGAAAAGTCCCTTGAATTTGGTGGGGTCCTCATACATTAGCTCCACAAACTCCGTTCGAGTCTTCGCTCTAGTGATATTGTGAGGATAGATAGGTAGGAAGGATGATGGTCTCTTGTATCCTTAAAGAAGCGTGGCAATAACATCGGGGGTCACATCGAACCCCTTGCCCCGCACATTGGTTCGCAACACCTCCACTTCATTCACCTCAACCACCCGGAGCGATTGGTAGAATTCCCTAACCAGTGACAAATTATAACCCTCAAATTGCTTGAACCAGAAGTTCATACCATGGCCCTCAATGATTTTCATGGCTTCATGTCTGGGGGTGAGTGAAATGTAATCAAGGTGGCGCTCATAGGTCACACACTTCCCTTGAATCCACTGGCGTCGTGCATCCTTCTTGGCCTTCTTTCTTTGCACATTTGGGTCCTTACTCGACCCCTCACCGCTCCTCTTGTGGCTCTTAGGATTCTCAGTTAGAGGGGAGTGGGGCCCAGGTCCAGGTCTCTTGGTTCGGGCCATGAAGTGCAACAGTGCCCCCATCAAGATAACTGCCAAGAAAGTCAAGAAAAGACCCTCAATCAGGTCTATGACCTCAAGGAAAACATCAAAGTGATGAAACATTAGGGATTCCTTGGAGAGATTTGAGAAAAATAGGGAATTGGAGAAATTCGGCACCTAGGGTTCCCGGGTGTCGATTGCACAAGATCAAGGCTTAAAGAGAGGGTGTGTTTATGGATTGAAAGGGAAACAAGGGGGTTTTAGATGCCTGGGATGTTTTCGAGTGAGAGAGAGGGGTTTAGGGTTGAAATTAGAAGTGGAGAGTGGAGGGTTCACCGAAGGATTTAAATTAAAAAGCCCTAATTGTTTTTTTGTTTCAGCAGACCGTACTGGTACGCTGAACTCCAGAGGCTGGACTGTACCGGTACTGCATACCGATACGCTATGTTCCAGGGACTAAGCCGTACCAGTACGCAGTACCAGTACGCTTCTGCTTTGTTTGCCAAAATACTCTTGTTGAGTACACCACTCCATTCCATTCCAACTCAGGACCTCCCTAGACTTTCTACCACATTACTTATAACCTCTACTCCATCCCAACGATGTACTTCACTTATAAACCACAATCCGAACCATCATGCCCAACTTATTACTGAAATTGCATAGTGATTTAAACCTTTGATGCATGCAACATACAAGGAATGGATTCCTAATCTTAGCTATCAAAATGAACACCGAAAATTCAAATCACATAATTAAAAACATGGGAATTCCTAATTCATCTTAAATATAAAAAACTTGAGCAATATTTCCCTATTTTGCAGGTATGGAACTAATTAACACATTTCTCAGATGATTTAACTAAACACACATAAGTAAGACCATAGTCTCAAATACTAGTCCAAAATATGCATCTACAAATTCATTTTCAACTCGTGTGTGTGTGAATTAAACAAGTAATTTGAGCATTTCAGCAACAAAATTCACACTCGAATAGCTAGCCAAATTCAGCTTCAATGCAAAAACTCACCAAGGTTCACTCTTAAACAAAGAAATACACTCAAGTTATCCTGGTATGCACTCCATGTGTACATGTGAGATAGAATCTTGCGTTCAAAACAAAGTGTACTCACATGTAATCCAAAAATGAAGTTCACATATGAAAATGAAGTGACTTTGGCATAATCTCATGAAAAGAATGCTAGGGCATTGGACAGTAAAACTAACTCATCATTTTCTTTAAAGCTATGCACCTCCCATGCTTCCCTAGATCACTTAGGACTTTCAAGGGTTATAATGGGGCCTTGGGGGTAGTATCTAGGTAAATGAAATGAAAGATATAGGATAACAAAGAGGGTTGTTCCGAGTGAATGACCTTTATTTAAAAAAGATCTCCCTTTTTATGGGATTTCTAAGCTAACACCATCACTTCACTCTTTGTTTCTTTTCTTTATTTTCCTTGACATTTTTCTTTTCTTTTGATCATTCTTTCTTCTTTTCATCCCTTTTCTTCATTTTCTTGGATTTTCATTCTTTTTCCATTGAACTCTTTGAGTTTCATTTCCATTCATCCCTTGCTTGGATTTTCACACCACACTTCCTTCTCTTTTATGATCATTCATACTTAGCACTAGGAATAACCAAGGTGAGATATATATATATATATATTTTTCACTGGCTTAGTTTAATGTGTGGCATAGAAACAAATTTTCAACAAGGCTCAAACATGGCACTAGGGATAAATAATTTCTCAAGAAAAAAGGGCAAAGGCTCAAAATATTCAAGGATGACCTAAGATCACTTCCAGGTCCCCATGGATTGACATTATACAATCAAGACGAGTCAACCTACTATCCAAATGCACCTAACCAAAACAAGTGTAATGAGATTATTGAACAAATTTGACATTGAAAAATCGTTCTTTGAGTAAATGTAAGTTCCCTCCCAAAAAGGTTTGGCACTAAAACTCTCATGAGTCCTTACTCATCTCCACTACTTATGTCAAGCTTAAAACATGAATCCAATCCGCAAATTACTGAAATTACACATTCAATAGTCACATACATTTGAGTTCAAAAATCAATACATATGTGATACTCACGCCTAGTATCAATTTCCATAGTATGCTCATGTGCTCAAAGTTCACAACAACGATCAATATGTCATTCAACTCACACACTCTTCATAAAGGAATACAGGTCAATAATCAGATATTTTCCACAAAAAATATTCAAAATTTTCACATATTTTTCACTAATGGAAGCAAAAATCTGTGTCACAAAATTTCACACAAATTTCCTAACAACCTTGGTGTATTATGCAAATGGTGCANAATTTCCATAGTATGCTCATGTGCTAAAAGTTCACAACAACGATCAATATGTCATTCAACTCACACACTCTTCATAAAGGAATACAGGTCAAAAATTAGATATTTTCCATAAAAAATATTCAAAATTTTCACATATTTTTCACTAATGGAAGCAAAAATCTGTGTCACAAAAATTTCACACAAATTTCCTAACAACCTTGGTGTATCATGCAAATGGTGCACCTCACCCCCCAACTTGAATCATGCATTGTCCTCAATGCAACAAAAAGATATAATATGCAATGAAGGACAGTAAAAAGATGAATAGGGTTAGAGAACACCTCGTGATTGAGCTTCAACAAAAGCACCAAGATCTGAAACTAAGAAAACAATGCTATACAACCAATGAAAGTAAGTGACATGAAACAAAAATAACATAAGTAAATTNGCTTCAACAAAAGCACCAAGATCTGAAACTAAGAAAACAATGCTATACAACCAATGAAAGTAAGTGACAGCTAGTCCTCCATCAAATCTGGATATACAGGATTCGTCAAATCTTCCGCCACTTCTTTCCCTTCAAAACTCNAACTGTACACTAGAAATCATAAACACTAGCTAGTCCTCCATCAAATCCGGATATACAGGATCCGTCAAATCTTCCGCCACTTCNTTCAACAAAAGCACCAAGATCTGAAACTAAGAAAACAATGCTATACAACCAATGAAAGTAAGTGACAGCTAGTCCTCCATCAAATCTGGATATACAGGATTCGTCAAATCTTCCGCCACTTCTTTCCCTTCAAAACCCTTGAAGAATGGCTTAAGTCTTTGGCCATTGACCTTGAATGTTTGGCCATCTTCAGGGTTTGTGATCTCACAGCTCCGTTGGGGGTAGGCCACCTTGACAAGATAGGGGCCATCCCAACGGGATCGGAGTTTTTCCTGAAAAATTGAGAGGCGAGAATTATATAAGAACACTTTTTGACCGGGCCAAAATGATTTTTATACAATGGAATTATTGTGAAAGATCTTAGCCCGTTCCTTTGAGATTCTGGAGCTCTCNTGATCTCACAGCTCCGTTGGGGGTAGGCCACCTTGACAAGATAGGGGCCATCCCAACAGGATCGGAGTTTTTCCTAAAAAATTGAGAGGCGAGAATTGTATAAGAGCACTTTTTGACCGGACCAAAATGATTTTTGTACAATGGAATTATCGTGAAAGATCTTGCCCGTTCCTTTGAGATTCTGGAGCTCTCATACACATCTCGTCGAATCTCTTCCAAATCATTCATTTCCAACTTCCTATGTTCACTGGCCATTCTCAAGTTGAAATTTAAAGTTTAAATGGCCTAATAGGCCTTGTGTTCCATTTCGAATGGCAGGTGGCAAGCCTTTCCATAGACAAGCCGGTAGGGAGACATGCCCAAAATAATTTTGAAGGCAGTGTNGTTCCTTTGAGATTCTGGAGCTCTCATACACATCTCGTCGAATCTCTTCCAACTCATTCATTTCCAACTTCCTATGTTCACCGGCTATTCTCAAGTTGAAATTTAAAGTTTAAATGGCCCAATAGGCCTTGTGTTCCATTTCGAATGGCAGGTGGCAAGCCTTTCCATAGACAAGCCGGTAGGGAGACATGCCCAAAATAATTTTAAAGGCAGTACGGTATGCCCATAGGGCATCGGTCAATCTTTTGGACCAATCCTTCCTATTTGGGTTGACCATTTTTTCTAGAATATTCTTGATCTCCCTATTGGCTAGCTCGGCTTGGCCATTTGTTTGTGGGTGATAGGTAGTGGATACTTTGTGAGTGATGCCATATTTGAACATTAGAGATGCAAATGACATATTACAAAAGTGTGATCCACCATCACTAATCATTGCACGAGGTATCCCAAACCTCGAAAAGATATTCTCTTTGAGAAACTTAACTATGACGCGGTGGTCATTAGTCTTGGTCGGGATAGCCTCCACCCATTTGGACACATAGTCCACTACCAGAAGGATGTACAAATAACTAAATGATATAGGGAAAGAACCCATGAAGTCGATGCCCCAATAGTTGAATATTTCGATGACAAGTATTGGGGAAAGGGACATCATGTTTCTTTGGGTCACACTATNATGTACAAATAACCAAATGACATAGGGAAAGGACCCATGAAGTTGATGCCCCAACAGTAGAATATTTCTATGACAAGTATTAGTGAAAGGGGCATCATGTTTCTTTGGGTCACACTACCCAACCATTGGCATCTATCGCATCCTTTACAAAATGAAACACAATCTTTGATAAGAGAGGGCCAGTAAAAACTTGATTGAAGAATTTTGGCCGAAGTCTTTTTCGCCGAAAAATGTTCACCGTAAGTTTGTGAATGGCAAAATGCAAGGACGTCCCGCTGTTCATTTTCAGGTACGAATCTCCTCATGAATTGATCGGGGCAGTACTTGAACAAATACGGGTTGTCGAAGTAGAAGTACTTCACATCCGCCATAAATCGTCTTTGATCTTCTGGGCTCCATTGCGGTGGTATCTGTCCTGTGACAAGATAGTTACATATATCAGCATACCAAGGACATACAAAATGAATTGAAAACAAATGCTTGTCAGGGAAAAAGTCAGGGATAGGAATGTGCTCATCGGCCTCTTGCACCACAAGCCAGGATAAAATGATCCACCGCCACGTTTTCAACTCCTTTTTTGTCCTTGATCATCAAGTCAAATTCTTGTAGGAGGAGTATCCACCTAATGAGTCTCGATTTTGCATTCTGCTTAGACAACAAGTACTTCAAAGTAGAGTGATCAGTAAAGATAACAATAGACGAACCGATGATGTAAGAACGAAATTTATCTAAGTCAAACACTACTGCTAGCAACTTTTTCTCGGTGGTAGTGTAATTCATCTGAGTCTCACTACGTGTTTTGCTAGCATAGTGTATCATATATGGTCTATTTTTCTGCCTCTGACCGAGCACTGCGCCGATCGCGTAATCACTCGCATCGTACATGAGCTCAAAAGTTAGATCCCAATTGGGTGATTGTATGATCGAAGGTGTGACTGACATGCTTTTAAGTTTTTTAAAGGATGCCTCACAATCATCTGACCACTCAAATGGGACCTCCTTAGACAGTAGGTTGGTCAAGGGTTGAGCTAATGCACTGAAGTTCTTTATGAATCAACGATAAAAACCTGCATGGCCCAAAAATGACCGGATGCCCTTGATGGCTCTTGGCGTGGGGAGGTTGGAGATGGCCCCCATCTTGGATTTATCGAATTCAATACCCCTTGCTGAAACTATATGGCCAAACACAATTCCTTCCGTCACTATAAAGTGATACTTTTCCCAATTCAAGACTAGATTCTTCTTCTCACATCTCTTTAGAACTCTCTCCAAGTTTGCCAAACATCCCTCGAATGAATCCCTAAACACCGAAAAGTCGTCCATAAAGACCTCCACTATCTTTTCCACCATGTCATTGAAAATCCCCATCATACAGCGTTGAAATGTCTTCGGAGTATTGCATAGTCCAAATGGCATGCGGCGGTAGGCAAAGGTACCATAGGGGCATGTGAAGGTGGTCTTCTCTTGATTCTTCAAAGCAATCTCAATCTGATTGTAGCCGGAGTATCCATCTAAAAAGCACTAGAATAGATGTCCCGCTACTAGTTCTAGAACTTGATCGAGGAATGACAATGGGAAGTGGTCTTTTCATGTGCAAGCGTTTAGCTTTCGGTAATCAATGCACACCCTCCATCCGGTGATCACTCTTGTAGGTATAAGCTCATTCTCTTCNATGGGAAGTGGTCTTTTCATGTGCAAGCGTTCAGCTTTCGGTAATCAATGCACACCCTCCATCCGGTGATCACTCTTGTAGGTATAAGCTCATTCTCTTCATTCTCAACCATCGTAACTCTGGATTTCTTAGGTACTACTTGTGTGGGGCTAATCCACTTACTATCGGTGATTGAAAAAATGATCCCCACATCAAGTAGTTTTAGAACCTCATCCCTCACCACCTCCTTCATGATGGGATTCAACCGTCTTTGTGGTTGTCGAGAAGATATGCGGTGGGTGCAAATGAGAGGGCTTATCCCCTTGATATCCGCAATGGTCCACCCGATTGCTCCTTTATGCTTTCTCAACACCTCCAAGAGTTCTTTTTCTTGTTCCATGTTCAATGTAGAGCTAATGACCATCAAAAATGTTTCCCCTTCTCCAAGATAGGCGTACTTCAAATGGGAGGGCAAGGGCTTCAACTCCAAGTTGGG
>CAUOFW020007169.1:259433-281157 GCA_963454935.2 Ilex paraguariensis | reverse complement strand
TCTCACTCATGTGCATCACAAACAACCCAACCAAGCATACAATTCCAACATTTATCTCAATTTACAAGTATCTATCCAAAATTTCTAAAATATATCATGTAACAATTCCACAACCAACTAAGAAATATATGAGATCACAATAACATTATTTTTATACCCAACACAAAGCACTAAGGTTTCAAAATCCATAATAAAAAAAGCNAAAATACATGAGATCACAATAACATCATTTTTCTACCCAACACAAAGCACTAAGGTTTCAAAATCCATAATAAAGAAAGCATTTAGGAAGAAAATACATCACTCTCCAAAAATTAGGGTTTTAAAACTAGAAAGGAGATTTCATGGGTATTAAACCCTACTTTGTTCAAAACATGTAATCCTTGCAAAAAAACCTAAGAGAAGATGATTCCATAGCATATATATATACTATTGATACCCAAAACATACAGATATAAATACACTAGCCTCAATATAAGTGAATGAGAGAAAACCCCTACCTTGAATCCTTATNACTATTGATACCCAAAACATACAGATACAAATACCCTAGTCTTAATATAAGTGAATGAAAGAAAACTCCTACCTTGAATCCTTAGTTTGTAGGAAGAACTTGAGCTTTGATCTTGAATCTACCCTTAAATCTCTTGTTTTTCCCTTCCTTTCTTCCTCTCTAATGCTCTATAGGGTTTCAAGAGGTGTGGGGTGAGAGTGGAATGAAAGAAATGAGGGAAAATGAGGTTTAAAACCCCTCAGCCCCGAAATTCACTGTTCATAGTCTGTTTTGGTTTTCTCCAAAATTACAGTTTTACCACTAAGAATANGCCCCGAAATTCACTGTTCACAGTCTGTTTTGGTTTTCTCCAAAATTACGGTTTTACCGGTAAGAATCTCTAATTTGATCCATATGACTACCCTAAGATTTTTTGACATTACGGATTCATTTTTAATGTTATTTTAACCTAAAAATATTTATTTTTATGATTTATCTCAAAACCAAATACAACGTACACCCGAAACACTAAAGTTTCTATTTTACCCATCCGAACCGGCTATTAATAAAGTTTTGCATTGTTTGCAAATAAAAGGTGATAAAGGGTGCTTCTTAAAGCCTTTTATACTTATTTGAAGCCTAAATTTACTCATTATTCTTATATTTTGATTTAGGATGCACATGGAGACGTTAAATGCAAAACGAAGCGAATTGGACTGTTTTAACATCGCTTCATTATCTGGGCATAACTCTCTCATTCGAGCTCCGATTGAAATGATTCAAGATGATGTGGAATGATAAGAAAGAGCTCTAAAACTTTAATGTTTTGAGTTTTGAGAGATATTGACTGCATCAAGGTCGAAATCGCGTNGAGATGATTCTAGATGCTATGGAATGATAAGAAAAAGCTCTAAAACTTTCATGTTTTTAGTTTTGAGAAATATTGACTGAATCAAGGTCTAAATCGGGTTTAAAGTTGCATCCAGTGTACTGTTCAAGCTAATTGAGCTGTTTTGACATCACTTCGTTATCTAGGCATAACTCTCTCATCCGAGCTCTGATTAAGATGATTCAAGATATTATGGAATGCTAAGAAAGAGCTCTACAACTTTCATGTTTTGAGTTTTGAGATATTGACTGCATCAAGATCGAAATCGCGCTTGAAGTTGCAGCTAGTGCACTGTTCACGTGCACTGTTTACGTCATGTTTCATCCCTTTTCCATTTCCAATCCATTCCTAAGCCAACCAAATCCATCCCAAATCTCTCCAACACATATTTCTATACCAAAAATATTTAATACAAGTTCTAGGACCTAAACTTTCATATTTTCACTTATTAAAATCAAATTTCAACTATTATTTCCACTAACATTTTAAATCTCTACTTTTCCAATCTACCAAATTCAAACACACATCACTACACATATCCAAATTTTTACCACAATTATTTACTATATATCTATATACATATATAAAAGAAAATGCGGGGTGTTACATAAACCAAGGGGAAGGCGATTTTGGGAAAAAGAAAGTGTAAAGTCTTTAGTTGTTGGAAGTTGTTTGGTGAAGTTTGTTTTGATGCTAATAAAATGAGAAATAAATGTTGGCAAATCCAAGAGGTCACTCCAATAGGAATACCATCTCAACTCGAAACCCTCCTCCAATAGAGCATGAATGAACGATTGATTTAGGGGAAGTTAGGGATAAGATTGGTGAGTATCTAAGCATAAACCATGACTAGGCCTATGGAATATCAAAGGCTCACCAACTTATCCACCCTCAACCCAGTCAAACTGAACCATTGAACTCTGAAAGAAGGGAGAAGAATGAATTGAAATGGTATACCCAAGTGGAGGTTCTCCTTGGTTTTGCCAACTAAAATATTTAGCTACTCATGCTTAAAATAAAATTGACAATGTAATGAGAATGCATTACAAAGATATGAAGTTCTAGAGTAACTAGATGCAAGAAAACATAAGCTATAAGAGAGTATATTGAATACCGATTTGAAAACTAAGAAAATGAAGACCTTTGATGCATTAGTGGTGAAAGCTTTAAAAGAGCATTAAACTTGCATTGAACTTGAAGGAGAACAACATTAATGACATTAAATGAAGTTCTAAAGATTCATACCAGGGATTACAAGACAATGCATTGAAAGAATGCAAAAATCTCAATTTTCTCTCACTAGAACACTATTCATCATCTTCTACCCAGATCTTTTCTCTCTATATATCTTCTATTACATGCCGTCCAATACAATGGAGTGCTTCCCTGCCAAAAATGTGCTTGGAAAGATCCCCTAGCCTCTAGAAGTGACCTCCATCCATAGGGGTGCAGGAGGAATGGGCTGGACAGGGGGGTTGTAGAGCTTGTCTGCACACCCAACTTCTCTTCTCTTCTCTCTCCTCATTGATCACCATGGCTCCAAAATTTCAAAGAGGAGTGTGAAAGGGATGAATAATGTTGTGGGCGTGTCAGGGGAGCATGGGAGATCTGTTGGTGGGACCTCAAAGTAGCAGTACCGGTACACTGAACTCCAGAGGCTACACCGTACCGGTATTGCGTACTGGAATGCTTTTGCTGCCTTGTCTGATTTTTTTGATTTCTTCACTCCAGAGCTTTCCTCTAGCCATTCTTTCATCCCCAATCATCTCAATACATTTGGGAAGGCCTTAGTAAGCCTTATTTGGCACATTTTAACTGCAAACACCAAATATTTTCATTAATAACTCAACAGATATAACTCCAATCATTTAATCCCCAAAAGAAATTAAACTAGGATGATTAGCACATAAAAATATGCAATGTTTTGTGCTAATCAGTTGTGTGTGGGTGTTCGCGTGTGTGCACGATGGGAGTATCAGTGTCAAAGATGTGAAAGAAAGAGAAAAGGGGGATAGTTGGTGCTATGTGAGTTTTATATATGGTGTAGGTGTGGTTGTGAGAGAGGTGACAGAGAAAGAAGAGAAGAATGGGAGAGCAAGACACTAAATGGATTTGTAAAGTTGCCAGAGTTCTAGGTGGGGGGAGAGAGAGAGGGAGAGAGAGAGAGAGAGAGAGAGAGAGAGAGAGATGACAATCACTATGTAAAAAAAATGGAAACTAACTATGTAATGTAAATTGTTTTGTAATTTTCATTCCTTTCTTTTAAAACCACAATTTGAAAACAATCTAGACCCACTATTTTTTTAGGGAAAAAATTGCAAAAGTTTCTCTAAAAATAGGACTACAACATGTGTACGCTATTTATATACTTAATGCAAATACCTTGAAACCTTTATTTAAAAAAAACATAATCAAAACTAATTGAGACCTTCCAAATGATTGACCCAAAACAAAACTCCAAAAAGTCTGTAGACAAGGAGTGTGCGTGTTGTGGGTGTGTTGTGTCTGTGTTGTGGGTGTTGAGATGAAGATAGAGAGGGAGAGACACATAGAAAGAAGGGAAGGGGTCAGAGAATTAACAACCATATTAACTACAAATTAACAACATCAATTTGTTGCAATTAACAACCCTACTATTGTTCTTCAATAACTATGATTATTATAGACAAATGTCTATAACTATGGGAAATTTTCATCAATGCCTACCAAATTACCACTACTATTATTCTTTCTTGACTTGAGTAATTGAATAAACCACAAAA
Organism: Ilex paraguariensis; assembly: GCA_963454935.2. NCBI lineage: Eukaryota > Viridiplantae > Streptophyta > Magnoliopsida > Aquifoliales > Aquifoliaceae > Ilex > Ilex paraguariensis. The sequence goes on along the minus strand of CAUOFW020007169.1, from coordinate 277,013 downwards.
AAATGCCAAATCAAGCCAAATGCCAATGCTAAAATACCTAAATGACAATATTGTCATATAACAAACACACACACACATGGGAAATGCTCATCTTGGAAAAAATTAAACAAATACATCTTACGCATACCAAGTAACTAAAATTTTCTTGGAGATGTATGTATATCATAGATGATTATATTTTCTTCAATAGGCCATTAAAGAAATTTTGAAATGTATAAGCAAAAATCCCTAATTTTATAACACCATGCATTATAGAGCACATTATAAAAAAACATTTAGCAAGATTAAATCGAGAGCAGAAAAAATCACTAGCCTCCGTCTCTGTGTGCAATGGAACTTTTGGTCCTAGAGTTACAAAATCAAAAAATGTTTAGTTAGAGTCGTAGGTCATTAGTTATCAAACAAAATCCAATAAAGAGGAACATAAATTCAACTTATTATTCCCACAAAAATTTGTATCAATCAAAAGAGTATAAAATATTTCCCACAGGCATTTCAACATACATTTCATAGGTGTGTGAATTTGACAGTGTTTGTGTGTGTGTGAGTGTATCATGGGTGTTTGTGTGTCCGTGTGTGTGTGTTGACAGAGAGGAAGAGACACATAGGGAAAAGGGGAGGGGTGAGAGAATTAACAACCCTATTCACTATAGATTAACAACATCAATTTACTCCAATTAACATCCCTAATTTTGAAATTATTTGTGCATGTGAATGTGTGGGCGATGGGTGTGTAAATGTGTCTGTGTGAGAAAGAGAGAGAGAGAAAGAGAGAGAGAGAAGGAGGAAAGAAAAAGAGGAGAAAAGAGCATCATGATTCATTAATAAAAGAGTTACTATTGAGGGAGGGGAGTGAGATGTGATGGAATTAGGGGGAAAAATATGTAAGAGATAAAAATTTAACTTCCTGTGTGTTTTATTATATAGATGTTAATCTATTTAGTCAAGTTGAACATTGTTTCAACTTTTAGTCACTTAAGTCAATACTATCAGAAAAGAATAATTACAAGAGGTAACTTGTTTTTGAAACTCAATTTGAAAGAATACTCTAAGTCACAATTGCGTGAAATTTATGCTAGTGTTACATTTTATGTGTACTTTTAATTTGACAATTTCTAACCTTCAATGCTTAATAGAGTATTTGCAATATATTAGATCTTATTAAAGGGTTAAGATTATTATTCTTTTATAGTATATGAATATATGAGATAAATATTTTTTTTTGTGCATAAAATGTTATGGAACGAATTTATCTAGATTACACTAGAAGAGTGAAAGACTTGTCATAGCAATAGACAAGATTCCTTAGAAGGTGAAGAAATAATGAAAATACTTAAAAAGTTTGCCCTCCCAGAAAGGCTACACCCATAAAACAGACAAAATAATCTACCTAAGCCTTCTATATAAACTTCCCTAGAAGAGGAGTCTCCTGCAGTGACTAAGTTACCTAAAAATAATTAGATCTCAACAACTTATTATTTACACCCAAGAGTAGCAAGATCAAAGGGTGACACATGGAAGGGATTTGACGGTCACAAGGGAGTGTGTGAGAGTCAATGATTGACAAAACAATTAGAAGAGTAGAATTCTTAGAATCCCAAGAAATGAGGAAATGTGACATAATGAGTTGCCAGTTAGAGACAGTTCAGTACACATTTATGTATTTCAAGGGACAAGGCCATGATCACAGTAATGGCCGAAAAATATGGGTCCATAGTTAAAGGCTATCTCTATAAATATCAGAGGATAGACCACTGAGAAGTGATCCTATGATCAATCATACAAACTCTTAATAGAGCTATTGCCTAACTTATATTTATCTTTTGCTTTTGAGCAATTTTACTCTTCATGTAATCATCACTCTAGTAATCTTTTACTACTTTCATTTAATGTTAAGTTTAGTACTTATTTCATCTTCGAATTCAGTCTATTTGATAATTTACATTCTATTTGTTTTCTCTTCGGTGTAGTCCATTACGCTATTGTTTGGGAAATTATTTAAAGTCCTTTAGCCACAATGCATAGAAAAGAATTCAGAGTTAACCTTACGCCTCCCTTCTGTTGCTTGAATAGTCATGATTTTAGAACCCTATGCCGGTCCGAGTAGGTAAGGTCGTTCGTGTTTAGATTTTAAGTCCATTCAGACTTTGACATGCCTGCAATCTGAAAATACGCCAACCATAATTTTTAGCATGCCTGGTGGGACCCTTAGAAGTAGCATGGCGAATACCCGAGTGAAAGCCAAAGTTGGCACATCAAAAGTGCCTCTAGTACCCGAAGTTGTTGAAGAAAAAAGGCTTGGCATCCCCAATATGCAGAAACAATTAGAATTACCTCCACTTGAGGGGTAAGAGATGTGACACCCCTAAATTCGGGGGTCCCGTTGACCACCGTCAACCCGCGGAAATATCCGTGAGTTCCGCATAATCCGACATCATGTAATAGTATCCCTTTACCTGAAATTGTAACTCACATGTGTAACCCGTGTTCTTTCAATTATTTAATCCAACCAAGGTTCAATATACCCCAATACATCTCATTTAATGTCCATTTATATCTTTGGAACCAAGGAACCAAAGTCCAAAGGCATAGCACTTTAGTTTTAAAATTTGGAAAATTTGGAAAAGCGTACTGGTATTGCGTACCGGTACGGTTTGCCCTCTGGACATACAGTACCGGTACGCTCTGTCTTCTGGACCATACGGTATTGGTACACAATACCAGTACACTCTACCTAGTTTTGTCCGTTTCACTTGTTTTTCATATCCAATCCATTCCAAACCACCCCAACATCATTTCAAATATATATAATGATGTTTATCGCATAAAACTTGATATCTACAAGTTCTATTACAAACCATTTACATGATTACATATCAAAATGGAAATTAAACATAAGTTTTACAAAAACTTGTCTCCAAAAGCCACAAATCGGCTTTTCTTCACCCTTGAGGCCCCAAGTGCAAGTCCTCCGTCGGTGCTAACCCCGCACCTGAAATGTTTCCCGTATAGGGTGAGCCAACGCCCAGTAAAATATTTCCTACAGAAACTACTCCCCACCTAAGTGCATATGCAATGGTCTCATGCAACAATCACAAACATAATTCTATTTCATCCAAGAACATGCTATTCAAGATGAAATTCCTCCATGCCATCTCATGATATGAGATGAGACTTACTCATGCATTTCTTTTGCCCAAGCCTACTCCGGCTTCCACAACACTATGCAATGCGCATGTGTGTAAAATATTTATCTTTGATGAAATACATCTAAAGATCATTTTGAAGCAAAACTCATGTGTTCATAAAAACCAATTCACTTCTGGATGTTTCCAAAACCATGTGTCTTCATTTGGGTAGCAGACTTTTGGTGTTGCACCTCCGGCTCCACACACCGATGCACTTTTTTGGACTTGCACCGTAGGAAGTGTATAAACCAGTAGTTGGGCCTTGCACCCGAGGAGGGATCTATCCCTTCTTGCTATACCCGACACAAGTTTTTCCATGTATGCAACCGTGCGACTCAGTAGGATATTCAACCCCACTTTCCCGAGCCCACCCATCAAACACCAAGTATGGTGATTGATCCAACCATGCACACACACACCTATACTCATGGCCATGAACGCATTTTTCTGATGCAAATGCAAGGTAATGCACCATTGTTTAATCAATGTCATGCTCTTGTGTAATGAATTCCAATGAGCCAACTTAAACCACACATCTCAATATGTGTCATAGCAATTTATATCACATGTCTATAATCACCAAAATTTCATTATCAGGTCAATACATTAACTAACATATATCAACATTTATATTCCCAACACAAATCTCAAGTATGACATTACACAATCTCATGCCAATCACACTTAATCACAAGGAATTATATAAACATGTAACATGCCCACATAAACCAATTTTTCAAGGGATTACACAAGTAACTCCCACAGATCAAATTTAAGCTAAAAGTTGGCCTAAGCCATTTGTACACCCTTTTCCCACATTTCCATAACAATAAACAAGTGGTGTACATGTTCTACACATGTAACCATTTCATAAAAACATCTTAGGGTAGAAGTGAACCAAAGTAGGAGAACCCCTACCTCTTGGAGCTTAAAAAAAAGGGACAAAGCTTCAAGAACACCTCCTAAGCCTCAAAACCCTTGATTTCACAAAATCCCCTCTTTGGATCTTCAGTGAAATTTCTCGTTTTTGGTATGTACACGTAGCCCTTATCGCATAGATCAACTTTAACTCTTGGCCCGACAGATTCCGACCGACGAAACTCTGGCAATTGATGGAGGAAGCTTGAAAAAATTGATTTTTCCCTCTTCTATCTCTTTTATCTCTTCCAACGTGTGGTGTGATAAACAAGGGGTGAGAAATATCTGATTTTTCAGATATTTTTCCCTATTTATACCTTTTAATTGCGCGGTTCACATTGTCCTACACGTTTATCACTTTCGGGTTCATTTTTAACTTGAAACGACTTAATTAAATTTCAATTTTAGTTCAAATTAATTTTATTTGAAATTTCACTCAATTAAAAGAAAATTTTATAATTTCTATTTTTGGGGACCTTTGAAAGTTCATTCGTCACTCAATTGTCTTAAACAACGTGTAAAATCCTACTATCTCAGAATTCGACGAAAATTGACATGGCAGCTCAATTCTGCGATACGAATCTAACGGTGAAGTCCATTGCTCCATCTGAGCTCTATAAAAATATATATTTTAAATCCGCATATTAGTGATAAATTACTATTTTGCCCTTTTAGAAAAAAGTTTAAATTTTCTCAGGTTTTACGAGAGAACTTTTAATCCGACTTAGAGCCAAAGGCCTCAATAAAGGCTATGCCACGTGAAGTCTTTCAGTAGGTCTTCAGGTTTATCCAAGGCTTTGGGGATTTGATCAGAGAAGAACCTGACGACACCAGACAAGCATTGAAGTGGCTTACTGATAATCTGATCCGTCCAGGGTATGTTAGTTAACCATTGTTTCCCCCTACACAGGAAATTTCAGTGGAAGTACTACAACTAGTGCTTCCCTATATGTGCCACCTCAAAGGGCACAATAGGCCAGGAATGGCTGCATGAGACCTAATAATTCTATTTTTCAGGAGGAGGTGGTCCCCAATCTCAAGGTTGGCGGGCAAAGGAGGTAGCTGCCAATTGTTCCTCCAGCAGCACCCTAGGTGATCATGAACAAAGACCAACTGAATGAGATCATCCAGGAACATGTCGGCTCTGCTATGAGGAGGATCACTAGGCCAATATATCAAAAAAAAATATCTCGACTGGGTGGAAAGGGATTATGAGTATCCTCCGGGGTACAAGGTCCTAGTGTTCACAACGATCTCGGGAGAAGATGATAAATCGACCATGGAACACATTGGCCGTTTCACCGTACGGTGCNAATGAGATCATCCAGGAACATGTCGGCTCTGCTATGAGGAGGATCACTAGGCCAATATATCAAAAAAAAATATCTCGACTGGGTGGAAAGGGATTATGAGTATCCTCTGGGGTACAAGGTCCTAGTGTTCACAACGATCTCGGGAGAAGATGATAAATCGACCATGGAGCATATTGGCCGTTTCACCGTACGGTGTAGTGAAACAAGGGCTAATAAGTTTTTGAAGTTAAGGTTGTCTGCCAATTCCCTCACGGGAATGACCTCCAGATGGTACATTGATCTGCCAACCAATTCTGTGATGGGCTGGCAGCCACTTGAAGACAAGTTTCACTCTCAGTTTTATTGCACTAAGCCAGATGTGGCCATGGCCGATTTGGTCAAGTTGTACTAGATGAANTCCCTCACGGGAATGACCTCCAGATGGTACATTGATCTGCCAACCAATTCTGTGATGGGCTGGCAGCCACTTGAAGACAAGTTTCACTCTCAGTTTTACTGCACTAAGCCAGATGTGGCCATGGTCGATTTGGTCAAGTTGTACTAGATGAGTATGGACACGACGGAATAAGGGTGCAACTTGGGCAGACTAACCCGAATTCAATTCAAGCCCAACCCAAAATAAATAGGGCTTGGGTTAGAATTTTTAATACTTGGGTTGGGTCTAAGCCAAAAAATCCTAACCCAAATTGAACCCGAACCGGACAAATTTTTAAAAAAATTATATATGTATATATATAAAGTATTAGCACTAGGGTTTTTCATTTTTGCTCTCTATATCTCACAGCGCCTCTCTCGTTTTCTTTGTCTCTCGTTCTCAGTGCCTTTCCATCTCTCAGCCTCTCTCCATCTCTCAGGCTCTCGCTTACTCTCTCTCGGCCTCCCTCTCACTCCTTCTATGTGCCAAAGACCAAAATGATGGTTAGATTTAGTGACATTTGCATCTCAGATCTAGTGGTTATGGTATTCTGATTGAGTTGTGTAAGTTTTTTTACCTGATTTGTAACCCGAATTCAAACCCAAAATTAACCCGAATTAAAAACTCAAATTCAACCCGAACCCACCCCGAATTCAACTTGGGAGTACTCGAGTTGAGTACCTCGGGTTGAAGTCAGGTTCAGGTTCAGGCTCAAGCTCGGGCTCGGGTTTGGGTTAAAGATTATATATGTAGGGTTGGACTAGGGTTGAACCTTCAGCCTGCCCAACCCGCCTGAGTTGTATCCTTATGGTGTTATAGTACATTATACATTTCAAGAAGGTGAAGAACCGATGTAGGTTGCCGTTACCCAAGATGGAATATGTTCACATTGCGCAGAATGGTCTAGGTTTCAAGCTCCGGAAGAAGTTCAAGGAAATAGAAGTTCACATTGCATAAAGTTGAGTGACCTGTTCAGACTGGTGACGCATGCTACACAGTATGAACAAATCCTACATGCGGAGTTGGACTAACAAAACATNAGTTCACATTGCATAGAGTTGAGTGACCTGTTCAGACTGGTGACGCATGCTACATAGTATGAACAAATCCTACATGAGGAGTTGGACTGACAAAACACGTCCAAAGGAACATACTACAGGGACCCCAAGACTAAAATATTCATGGTCAAGCTAGGCCAAGAGTTGGAGGTGAATGTAGTGGAGATTGTGGCATGATGGTTGCATGTGTGCAAGACCTTGACCAGGCCTCTAGAGAATCTAGCACAGGCTACGCCAAGTGTTGAAAAAGGAGTTGGTGAAGGAAACGACCAGAAATATGGGTTTGACATTAAAAAGACTGATCAAATCTTTGACCATTTGCTGGTTGACAGAATTTTCAAGCCAGTGTTCTTTCACAAGATTCCATCGGCCACGTTGTTGAAGAACAAGATGTGTTGTAAATGGCATAACTTGTGGAGCCATTCTACTACTAATTGTGTGGTATTTTAGAATGCCATTTAGGACGGCCTAACTAAAGGCCAGTTGATCTTCGGGGATAAGGAGAAACTAGAGATACGGGTTGACATAGATCCTTTCCACATGACAACTGCTATTAACATAGTAGAAATGGGGTAGTCAAAGACCTTGTGGAAAAAGGTAGACTTATACGAAGACAGGGCGAAAAGCATAGGAAAGGGAAAGATAACACTCCCTAGGAAGAGTCATTAGAGGAAGGCTGTAAGGGCAAGCTGGATATCTTGTCGGGTCTCCAAGAGCAGTTTGACATGGTCAAGAATGGACTATGTCCCAGATGTAAGACCTTTTATGGGATTGTTCTAGACAAAGAGGATCAAGGGGAATTGTCCAAAAGGCCGCAAAAGAGGTGGCATTACAAATGGACTCATTGGGGGGCGATAAGGTGAGTGAGCTCGTAATATTGCATATTTTACAGCCTTATTACATGAATTTTAACTCAAGTTTGTATTTAATTACTTAGAGTTAGTCAAATTTGTGACTAATGTAGAAATTTTGATATTGTATGTAATCATAGGGTAATTAATGGCTTTCGAAACCCTATAACTAAGTGTGGATGAGTGGTGAAGAGATGAACACATTACATGAGGATTTGGAGGCTTAAAGTGAAACAAATCAAGGAGGTATCAGTACCTGGTATCCTAGGTATTGGTATTCACACCATTTGGTATCGGTACCTTGGAATTTTACATTTTTGACCATGATCCACTTTGAATCTAAAAAATTTAAAACATGAAATTTGTAGATCTGGATGTCCTCTATCTTGTGTCAAAATTTCAGCTCAATCGGACGGTGGGATCAAAAGTTATGACAAATTTATGAAAGATGAAAATGAGCAATTGGTAGCAAACGCCTTACGACCTACCGGTAGGAGCTTACAACCTACTGGTAGACGACCCTACTGGAAAATACCTACCGGTAGGTTACCCATGACCTACCTGTATAACATGCCCAGAAAGTCCAGACACTTCTCCACACGAATCCACCAACCACAAGGGCCCACCTTTTGTCATCTAAACCATGCCTTGGCATTTTTAACACCCCATGATTTTCTCCTAACCTCAAAAACTCAGATTTGAAGCATGAGGGAGTGGGGAGGAAAGAAAGAGAGAGAGATAGTGATTGGAAAAGCATGGGAGGACCACGTTTTGATTGATTTTGCTTGCTTTTGTGGACAATCTCTCTCCAATCACTTCAAGTCAGCCACCCATACCAAGAGAGAGAGGGATGGATGAAAATAAAGAGCTCCTACTTGCATTTTCAGATGACAACAAATCTTTTAGGAAGAGAGGGAGGTTACCTAAGCTTAAGAGTAGTGTAGAGAGAGAAAGCTAGGGTTCTTGCTTTTCTTTCACCATTTTCATTCTTGTAAACTTCAATCCACATGTAATCTTTCTTTCTAGCACTTTAATCTCATTTATTTCAAGTTGCATTGAGTTTAGCTAGGGTTTACTAGTCCTATTACATGTATTTGAGTATTTTCTTTAAGATTTACATTTTGTATATGAATGCTATTTCTTTTGCAGTTTGAACTTCTCCTTACATTAATGCAAGTTCATGTTTGATTTCATTACCATGTTTTTCTCTTTTATGTTTGTTCTTGCCTTGACCATGCATAGCTAAACCTTTAGTTGGCTAATCCAAGAGGGAGTTCCTCTTAGGTATGTGAAATCGACTTTCTTTCATTTTTCTCGTAGTGTAAAGTGTTTAATTTGACTAGGTTGAGTGCGAACGTAGTTGTGGGCTCTTGATACACAGTCGACTTGTCACGGGGTATGCTTTTGGCCAACACAACTACAATAGTCCCTCACCTACTACGAATCAATCAAACACCAAGACACCATTGGTGGAATGAAATGAGTCAATTTGGCATACCCATTGGAATGAATTCTATGGATTAGCCAACCCTATTTTTACTTGCATATTTCTCAAAACACAAAACACCAAACTTCAAATCAAAATATTTTCCATTTTTCCTTTTCACAAATCACTTTCAAAAACACTTGACATTTCCTTCCCTAAGGATACGAACTTGGAATACTCATTCCAAGTAAAACACGACATTGCAAGACTCTCTCTATGCTTGGGGAGCACTTTTGCACACGCACACATTTTTTTTCATTCACACATAAATTTCCCCACTTCTTGCATTAAACTCGAGCGAGAGTGACACTCACCAATCTCTATAGGCCATATACACATAATTTGGGTTTGAGTTGGACATCGAGAAAAATGATAAAGTAATTGCTACTACCGGAGAGGTAGTATGAGGATTGACCTGACAATTTTATGCAGCCAAGCTATAGAGAGCACAATAGGGCCATATTGGAGCCTTTGAAGTTTTGACAAGGGCTGAGATACGAATAAATTGTTACATAAATAACACTTGGTCAACCTATCAGAGTCGAGGGTTATCGGGACCGACTGAGGATGGTGAAACCAACTGAGCAATTGGAGGGCCTTTGGTACATAGCCCAGCATCTGAAGTTCCCATAGTACCATCAGCTGACTAGAAGTCAAAAGCACAAGAAGCATCGCGTTCAAGTGGAGCTTCAAATATGGGAAGAATCTTAGAAAGTGGAGGCTTGCGAAAGGTGAGAAACATTTCTGCAGCATTACCTTGAGGAAAGGGAAGTTAATTCTTGATTCAGTACCTTGTCACCTCCATAGTGTCCAGTGGCTATGCAGAATGCCATGGTTGAGGAGAAGGGGAAAAAGAAAGTAGAACCTGAGTCCTCACCCGAGGCAAAGATGAAGAGGGTGGTAGAATTGCACTTAATATTCCTCTAGAGACTTGTAAATGGGAAAGGAAACAGGACCCTACCGATGAAGATGATAGTGATGAGGGTGATTTCATTCAGTTCTACACGTTAGGGCACTCAACGTCCATCAATACTCTAGGGTTCTTGCTAACAGACACTTCAACAGAGTTTTAGTTGATAACGGAGCATCTGTTAACATTCTTTGCATGGCTACCATGAAGAAGCTTAGGAAGAAAGAATAAGACTTGGTCCACACCGACTTCACGCCATTCTTTGTGATTCACACTGGCATCTTACAATGTTCTTTTGGTTCGAGATTGGATCCATTTGAGTGAATACATCCCATCAACTCTGCACCAGTGGTTGGTCCTATGGAACCTTGATGAACTAGAGATCATGGAGGTGAATCAGACTCTATTTGTGGTTGATGTTCACATGGACGATGCTTGACTTTACGAAGAAGGAAGTTTCAGGGCCAAGACAAGTATAGGAAACCTAAGGAAGTTATATTCCAAACCGACTTGAAGTTTGCCAAAATTCATCAGGTGGAAGAGGAGATCCTTTGGTCCACCAATCTGTAGAGGCCGAGCGATGCACAAGTAATGAAGAGCTCGTTTATTGATGGAGCTTAGTGACAATAAATAGAGGAAGCAGATAACAGACAACAAAACACCATTAATATAGTGGACTGTGGGGAGGAAGAGTCTAGACAGTTCACCCCCTGAGAGTTCATCGAACTAGATGAGATCGATGTTGTTATGCCAAAATCAATGACTTGGGTCGAGGTTCAAGATCCATTGCTCGAAGTCAATCTTCCAAGCACGACTTATGCATCTATTGAGGGAATAACATGATTGCTTTGCCCGGAGTTATAAAGAGATGCTNTTGCTCGAAGTCAATCTTCCAAGCACGACTTATGCATCTATTGAGGGAATAACATGATTGCTTTGCCCGGAGTTATAAAGAGATGCTAGGGATGGACCCGACCTTGGTGGAGTATCAATTGTCAGTCAAGGAAGTAAATAGACCGATTAAATAGGCCCCGAGGTTGATGTCTTAAGAGGTAACCTTGTAGGTGAAGGAGGAGATTGACCACCTCTTGAAGGCTAAATGCATCCAGGTGGCACAGTACATGGAATGGGTATCCAATGTCATTCCAGTCAAAAAGAAACAACCAATATTAGAGTTTGCAGTGACTACTGCAATTTAAAATTTGTAACCCCCAAAGATGAATACATCATGCCATTGGCCGACCAGCTTGTGGACGCGATAACCATGAACGTAATCATGTCATTCATGGATAGTAACACAGGATTCCATTAGATCTTCATCGCAAAGGAAGATTGGCACAAAACTACTTTTCGATGTCCTGGGTTGATTGGGACGTTATGCCATTTGGACTCAAGAATGCAAGGGCTACATACCAGAGAGCCATGAACTATGATTAGTAAGATCATAGATGTATACATTGATGACATCATAGTCAAGACTCAAGACATAGAGAAACACCTTAATGATCTGAAGACTGTCTTTAAGAGGATATGTGTTCACCGGCTGAAGATGATCCCACTCAAGTGCACCTTTGGTGTTATAGTGGGGAACTTCCTTGGATTCTTGGTACACAAGAATGGAATTGAACTAGAAAAACACAAGATGAGCGCTATCATAGAGGCCATGCCTCCAAAGACCAAGAAGGAGCTTTAGCGCCTGATGGATTAGGTCAATTTCGTTTGGCGATTCATTACCAATTGTNTGAGCGCTATCATAGAGGCCATGCCTCCGAAGACCATGAAGGAGCTTTAGCGCCTGATGGATTAGGTCAATTTCGTTTGGCGATTCATTATTAATTGCGTAGGGAAAGTGTAGGCATTCTTGTATCTTTTAAAGCTAAAGGGTGTAGAAGACTTTAGATGGGAAACACAACATCAGGAGACTTTCTGCTAAATTAAGGAGTATTTGGCGAACCTGCTAATCCTCATTCCACCTATTAGGGGTAGCCAATGCTATGCTACTTATCAGTTGCACATGAATCCATTTGGTTTTTCCTTGCTCAAAATAATAATACAAGCAAGGAACAAGCCATTTATTATTCAAGTAGAATTCTGACTTCGATTGAGCACCTTTGTAAGACGATCGAGAACTTTGTTTAGATTGTACTTTGAATCACAAAAGTTAAGAATTTATATGATTTTAGTCATTGTGTTGTCTTCGTTGTGTACATGCTAACTGGCCGATTATGGGGGGCCAAATCGACAAATAGGCTTTGGTCTTAATGGACTTCTCACTCCAATATTTGACATAGTGGTGGAAGGCCAGGCATTGGCTGATCCGTGTATAGACGTAGAACAAGGTACAAGGGAATCACTTAGTTTGTTTATAGTGCCCTTGTGTTATTAGTGCCATGGAAATTCAGGTTCGACAGATCACACATGCACGAATCTGTAGGGGCTGGGGTGATCATAGGATCTCACCAAGGCTGTCAAACCTAACTATCATTTAAACTAGACTTTGAATGCAATAATAACCAGATTAAATATGAGGCATTGATCATTGGGTTCAAGGTTTTGTTGGGAATGGGGGCATCGACGATCGAAGTGACTAGTGACTCCCAATTAGTTATTAACCAAATTGTAGGTAGCTTCCAATGCAAAAATTAGGAGATATGCCCTTTCCACTCCATTGTTGGAAAATTTTGATGCTGTGACGTTGCGAGCGGTCCCAAGGGAGATGAACGTCCAAGTTAACTACTTGGCCCAAATTGGGATCAAGTTTAAGGATTCCTCGAGGTATGGGTGAGTAATTAATCAGGTTTTAAAGAGAATCTTGTTGCCCATAGAAACCAGAGGAAGGACTTTAAGGAATTATTGGTGGAAGTGGAAGAGGAAGATTGGAGGTTCAACATCATGAAGTTTCTAAGATATCCAAATCGGGATGTGGAGCAGGCCGTTAGAAGGTGGGCCGCTTATTATATACTCACAAATGGGGGAATTGTATAAGGAATGTACGATGACTTATTGTTAAGGTGCATCGGTATAAAAGAGGCTATCTTGATAGTGGCCGAGAGCCATGATGGCATATGTGGTGCGCATCAAGTTGGCATCAAGATATGATGGCTAATCAACAGGTATGCCTATTTTTGGCCAAGTATCTTGAAGGATTACATTGAATATGCTAAGGGCTGATAGGCATGCTAGTGCAATGGGCCTATTAGAGGATACCAACAATAGAGCTGCGATCAATAATAAAGCCATGGCCATTTAGAGCCTAGGCAATGGATTTGATAAGGAAAATATTTCCCCCATCTATAAGGCAACATTTTTTTATCATTTTGACCACCGACTATTATACCAAGTGGGTAAAGGCCATTCCAATGAAGACGCCTAATCAAATCGATATCATATGAATGATAAAGGAAAACATTGTACACTGATTTGGGCTTCTCCAGCACGTAGTGCTCGAACAAGGAACAATCTTCATAGGTAGTGAATTCAGAGGATTTGTAGAGTATGGTTTTGGCGTAATAGACTCAACACTCGTAAGGGAATGGCCAAGCAGAATCTACCAATAGGGTGATGAAGGAAATCTTCGCAAAAATGGTGGAAGACAACCCAAGGGGATGCCATGATAAACTATCCAAAGCAATATGGGCATACAAAATGTCCAAATGGTCTAGCACCAGAATTACGCTATTCAAGCTAATATATGGGCACGACGCGGTCTTGCCTATAGAGATTGCCGTGAAGTCATTATGAGTGGATTTCTAGAATAGGTTAAGTCCGATAAATACAACGAAACCATGATGATTGAGCTTGAAGACTTGGATGAAGTGCGGCTGGGTGTTTTGGATTTCATCAAGGTACAAACGCTAAGAACCGCTAGGGCGTACAATAGAAGGGTAAAAAATAGGATGTTTGGCATAGGTGACTTAGTATGAAAAGTAAAGTTGCCTTTGTGACTAAATGACCCAAGGACTGGCAAATAGTCGGCCAACTAGGAAGGACCATTTGAAGTCCTTGAAGTCAAGGAAGGAGGAATTTACCACTTCAGATACTTGGATGGAGAATGCCATCATCGATCCATCAATGGACAGTTCTTAAAGGCCTACAGACCAATGATCTTGGAGGTTACAAAATGCGAGCGAGAAATTTAAAGTAAGAGGTCACAGCTAGCAGCCTAGGGTAGGCCAATGAACAATAAAGAAATCATTCTACCATTTAATAGTTGTAAAAATGCAATGAAAAGATAGAAATGAATGAATAATAATGCCCATTGTATTTACTTGCATAATACATGTAAAGCAAAGTGATAAATAAAAATGATGTTAGAGTAGCTTGCTTCTGGAAACTTGTCATCTTGAGTTTGAAGATGATAACTTGCAATTATGGAGAAAAAAAAGGTGTAGAAGTGAAGGAGAAAGCTTGGTTGCAAGAGGCAGAATATAGACTTTTCACACGAGTATCTCCTGGTCAGAGTCTCCCCGAACATGCAAACTTTTCTTAGCCACTGCTTCTTTTTTCCAAAAAGATGTTTAGGAAAGTCATCCTAAGGCCAATCTAAAGATCAAAGGAATAAGAAAAAATTTGGTTGCTAAATGCACTAGAAGTCAGATATAGTATCTTCTGCCAACTTCAACAACTGCATCCTATCAACCCATGTTACCTTACCCCTACGACAAGGATCCATAAAATCACCAAAGGATGGAGGCAAAAAGAGGTATCCATTCAAAGGAGGAACATAAAGTAAGTTGGTAAAGCCAATTGCGAATATGAATGGAAAAATATAGTGCAAAGGCTTTGGTTAAGATCGAAGTAGAAAAGAACTTAAAAACTAACAAAGTCATCTTCCAATTTTCTCTTTGCTAGGTCAGGAGGTTCAGAAAGAATAGTAGTGTTGCACAAGAAAGAAGGCATTCTTGAAGGGTTTGACTTGTTCATAAAAAGGTTAAGTGCTTCATGAATATATATTTATAGGCCATAGAAGGGTAAGTGCTTTTATGGCCTTGCCTCGGAAACTGTCAGAATTTATGACAATTTAAAGTGGAGAATGAAGCGTCACTTTGAATAGCATGCAAAGCACCTGAATGAATACACGTGGATCAAATGACAGAAATGTGATGTAAATGGCAATTAATGCCATTTAGTTCGTTGTCATGTCAATTGTTACAAAGGAAATGAAAAAATAGATATAAGTGAAGAAGTAAAGGGAAAAAAAGTCCATCTTTATTTTTTCATTTATCATCTCTCTAGAAACTGTACAAGATTGGAAAAATAAAATTTTAATTGGTACAATGACCTATTCATGACTTGTAACTCGGCTGATGCTGACTAGGCAGGGGCTAAGCCGGCATCAACAAAGGTCACGATATCCACCACAGCGGCCTTAAGTTCTTCCAAATGCTCTTGATAGGATGAGGATTCTTCCAAGAGTGCTGCACACTGGGCTTCTAGATTGGTGATCTTATGGTCTATCTTAGCCATTCTTTGAGGAAGAGTGTCAAAGTAGCTCGAACATTTGGAGCAAATTTGGATGTGCTGATTCAATTTGACTAGCCACTCTCGTTGGTCATGGATGATGGCAATGCAGTGGTGGCACTTTTGATACAGTGGCCCCGCTTCCTGAAGGATGGCCGGAAGTTCATCAGTTAGGTGCACCAATGCCTGATGGTCTTCTTCAAAGAGGAAGGAAGAGATGGAGAGGGTTTTGAATTCGCAAAGTTGCTTCTCAAGAAGGTTTATTTTCTCAACCAAAACAACAGAGTGCTCAACGAAGACTATTATTGCTGTCCCTCATTGGTCTTTGAACTCGCGGTCCGAAATTAGTTTTGATTGCTAAAAGGAGACGGGGCTAGAGCAAAGACGAGCCTTCAAAGAAGCTAGGATTAAATGTAAGTTAGTGTCAAGTAAAGGAAGAGTAACCGAGGATGTAGTAGTAGCCTTAATTGGGGCCGTGGCCTGGACAGTCTTAGTGGCATCAAGAGCATGTTGGCCTACTGGGGAAACATGAAGTTCTTGCCTGGGAGATAGAACCTCTTCATTCTCAAGGTCCACTACTTCAACACTATCGGTCACATTAGTGGCCACATTTTTTCAAAAGAGGGCACTGGCAGAACTAAACTAACTACGACCATAGAAGAGGCCTTAGAAATTGGAATGGTGGCTAGGCTTAGAGGTTCAAGGATTCCAAAGGTGGCATCTTGAGAGGGCCCGACACCAATTGAGAGGGTCACAGAAGGTGGAGTGCCATCACATTAATGAACACAGTGCACTAGGGGAGCATCATTTTCAACATTCTGTCCCTCATCAACTTGGGTATGAGAAATAGATGTAGAAGGAGTTACGAAAGAACATTGCTACTTGTTCTTACATCAAGACAGTGTTGGAGAAGTGGGAATAGTCAAGGAAGCTAGATTCATAGAGGTTAAGAGTTCTAGGTCGACTTCCTGAGAAAGAATAACAGTAGAAGGGAAAGTCTTAACCGGGCCAGCCCTAGGAGAAGATTGAACTCGTGATGGAAAGTTCCTATGGTTAAGAATAGTGGCCGTGTCACGAACAAATTATTGAGAAATGTATCGCTTCAACCAAGCCTTGTCAATCTTTGAAACATTGAATGATTCAATGAAAGAGGCCATTCGAAAGGAACGACAGGCAAAAGAGTAACGATGGCTAACTTCTTGAACATTCACATCGGCCACATTAGGCCGATTGATGTAATCAATATTGAGAGTGCAAGCAAAATGGTGAGGAATCTACTGCACTAGGGCGTATTGGCTAGCAAACTATTGAGGAATGTAAACCTTGATGCCGCAGTGGGCATTGACACCATGAGACAGCCCTAGGTTACAACGCAGGTCTCGAGGGTGAAGATAGGAGAACTAGGCATCCTTATTAGAAGTAGCGACATCAAGAGGGGTTTCACCAAGCTTGTACAGGAATCGTTTTGGACCTCGGTTTTGGGAAAATGACATCCAAATGGGTTGTGAGCTGTTCAAGTTATACAAATAAGAAAAAAAATCAACGAAGTACTGTTCTCAAGAAGCGGTTATGACAAATAGATAGTCGTAAGAAAAAGATGAGTTGTCAGTAAGCGAGATAGATAGTTCTGAAAAATAAGCATAAAGCTATAATTGAAGCACCCAGAGGGGACCTGAACCTTTTTGCATCTTTGATGCCACCATCTCCCACATCCTAATATAGAGGTGGGTAAGCATGACTAGGGCAAAAGCATATAAAGCTCCTGCGGCTAAGAAGAAGACTAGCGAAATACACTCCTTGGTCACCTTGTAAGACAAAGTATAGAAAAAGAGTTGGTTAAGCTAGTAAAACAAGAATGAAATATGTTCTTGATTTGACACAAGAGAGCCATCACGACCATGAAAAGTCGCAAAGAAAAGAGAAAAGAAAGTGATTGGCTTGTTAAGCACATTAAGTGAAAAGGTGTAGCTCGCTTTACTAT
>CAUOFW020007169.1:223859-258146 GCA_963454935.2 Ilex paraguariensis | reverse complement strand
GTTTTGGCTAGAGGTTAAACAAAGCATCATTTGGTATCGTGGGGAGCCGATCTACCTCGTTGCACGCTACAAGAGATTGGCTTCCTTCCTATCTAGATTTACTTTCAAACTAGAATTGCTATATGAAATGGGTATAGCCCTAAGGATGAAATTTTTTTTTGGCTAGACCACACCTAGTGTAACTAGGGGCTTGAAAATGAGTATGAGAACTTGTAAAATAGACCACACCTAGTGTAACTAGGGGCTTCAAAATGAGTACGAGAACTCATAAAAACCATTTTGAGTTTGATTTAGGTGATATAGGAAGAGGTTTGGTTTGGTTTGATGAGATGGATTCTTTGGGTGTACTATATGTTTATATTTTATTCTCCCTAGGTGTTTGATAAAAAGCCTAAATGAATCAAGCATGTTAATTGCGTTAATCAATGTATTTAACATGTGTTGGGTGATATGGTAGAATGCCATTATATGTTTTAATGCTATAATTGACATTGTGTTTTGACTACCAGCAATTGAATTGAGTCACTATCAAGAATAAGTACCCACTACTAAGGATTGATGATCTTTTTGACTAACTAAGAGGGGCTCGGGTCTACTCCAAAATGATTTGTGCAAGAGATACCATCAATTGAGGATTAGAGAGACTAATATCCCTAAGACAACGTTTAGGATACGTTGCGGGCATTTTGAGTTTATAGTGATGCCTTTTGGGTTAACGAATGTCCCAACAGCATTCATAGATCTCATGCGTAGGGTATTCCAACCATATTTGATCTATTCCAAGTTTGAGGAGGAGTATGAGGGTCACTTGAGGAAAATTATCTAGACCTTAAGAGACCATCAATTGTATGCCAAGTTTAGCAAGTATGAATTTTGCATGATAGAGGTAAAGTTTTTGGGTCACATGGTGTCTGCTTTGGGTGTATCTTTTGACCCGAATAAGGTGGAGACAGCAATGAGTTGGAAGAGGCCAAAATCAATTTTTGAGATACTCAATTTATTGGGATTAGCAGGGTACAATTTGAGATTCATCGAGGACTTCTCTTGACTCGCGACACCTGTTACAAGATTGACCGGAAAGGAGGTTAGATTTCAGTAGGATGACTCATGTGAGAGAAAATTCCAAAGTTAAAGAGGGGGATGACTTCAGTTGTAAAACCCGGGTAAAATTGAACTTTTTTTGAAAAAGGGTAAAACGGTAATTTGCCACTTTAATATGAATTTAAAATACATATTTCTATAGACCTTGGATGATGTAACGGACAGCACCATTGGATTCGTATCGCGAAATCGAGCTGCCCAGTAAAGTTTCGTCAAATTCTGAGATACTCAAATTTTTTACATTTTACGAGACAACTGGTTGACGAATGACCTCACAAAGGTCCCCAAAAACGGAAAATATAAAATTTATTTATAATTGAATTAAAGTTCAAATAAAATTAATTTGGACTTAAACCGAGATGAAATTAATCATTTCGGGGCAAAAACGGACCTGGACAAAAGGGGGCGTGTGTCGATACGTGGACCAAACTTTAAAATTATAAATAGGGATCAAATATATGATTTTCTTCAGAATTCTTCAGCTAAAACCAGTGTATTTAACGTGTGAGAGGAAGAGAGAAGAAAAGTGAGAAATCCAATCTTTCTCCCTACGATTTTCGGAGTTCTGTCGGGCAAAATTCTTCAGCCCAAGAATCAAAGTCGATCTCCTTGATGAGGGCTACGCAACCACACCAAGAACGAAGGATTTCACCGAAGGTCCAAAGAGGGAATTTTGCAAAATCAAGACTTGGAGGTTGGTGTTGGTGTTCTTGAAGGTTCTATCCTTTGTTTTACACTCCAAGAGGTAGGGTTCCTTCCTACTTGGGTTTATTTTCATCCTATGATGTTCATATGGAAGGGGTAGGTATGTAGAATGTGTATACCACTTGTCTATGGATATGGAAATGAGGAAATAGGTGTAGAATTGGTTTGATTCAAGTTCTACTTTGAATTTGATATATGGAAGTACTTGTGTAATTTCTTGGTGATGGAAATTATGTGTGCTTCAATATGTAGTAAAATGAGTGTGTTTAACTCATAAATCACTGTGTGTGTGTGTGTGTTCAACTTCTAGCTTGATTTTGATATGTGGGAGTTACTTGTGTAATCCCTTGAAAAATTGGTTTATGTGGGCATGTTATATGTTTATATTATGCCTTGTGATTAAGTGTGATTGACATGAAATTGTGAAATGCCATACTTGAATCNCTAGCTTGATTTTGATATGTGGGAGTTACTTGTGTAATCCCTTGAAAAATTGGTTTATGTGGGCATGTTATATGTTTATATTATGCCTTGTGATTAAGTGTGATTGACATGAAATTGTGAAATGACATACTTGAATTTTGTGTTGGGAATAAATGTTGCTACATGCTAGTTGATGTATTGACATGATAATGAATTTTGGTGATTATATGCATGTGATATAAATTGTCATGGAACTTATAGACATGTGGTTGAATTGCTCATTTGACATTATTGCATATTGGGCATGATGTCACATTCATGGGCTTTATGCATGAGTGTGGGTGTGTGGGTGAATGGTTTAATCAAACACCATACTTGGTTCTTGATGGGTGGACTCGGGAAAGTTGAATTGAAGATCCGACTAAGTCGCACGGNAGTGTGGGTGTGTGGGTGAATGGTTTAATCAAACACCATACTTGGTTCTTGATGGGTGGACTCGAGAAAGTTGAATTGAAGATCTGACTAAGTCGCACGATTACATGCATGGAAAACTTGTGCTGGGTATAGCAAGAAGGGCTAGATTCTCCCTCGGATGCAAAACCCGGCTACTTGGTTCACACACTCCCCTGAGGTAAAATTTCAAAAAAGTGTGATGGTATACGGAACCGGCGGTTGTGATACCAAAACTCGTTGCCCAACAAAGACACAAGATTTTGTTTTATAAAAAACCCAATGGGTAACATCCATCAATGATTTGGTTTTATAAAAACATAACTTTTATTTCAAACAATCATTGGATGAATTTTAATCAAATGACGGTTTCACTGCACAAGTGCATTGCATTGTGTTGTGGGAGTCGGTGAGGACTAGGGTTAAAGTGCATGAGTGAGTCTCATCTCATTTCATGGCATTACATAAAAGTCCTTTCATTGGATGTATATTCTTGATTGGAATGTTTGAATTATTGATTGGTTGCATTGTGAACATTTCATATGCATCTAGATTGAGGAGTAGCCTCTGTAGAAGATACTCTATTGAGCGTAGCTCACCTTATACGGGAAAATATTTCAGGTAGGGGATACACGCCGTTGGATGGTGCTCATTTAGGGCACTAGTGACGAAGAAAGGCTAACCTGTGGCTTTTAGTTCTTTTTTTGTAAAACTTTTGCAAAGTTAGTTTTTGGGCATGTAATGTATGTAAAAGAATTATAATTTTGAATTTGTATTAACTATGATTAATGCATAAATTCATGATGTGGGAGTATGTATTGATGTATATTGGACCTCGGATGAGTTATGTGATTAAATGTTGCCATAAAAATATGGATAAATGGATCCGGTGTGTTCCATGTTATATATTAGACCTCAGATGGGTCATGTGATTGTATAGTGCACAAGTTGTATTTTGGGTAGAGCTCTTCGTACAAAAGAGACTATACTTGAATTTTGTTAAATTAAGGACCCCGATTTTTGGGGTGTCATATATTCCGTGGGTTGATGAGTGATCAATGGGGTGACAAAGGACCCCCAGTTTTTGGGGCGTCACATCAGCTCCTATTTTGGTTGTGCTTGAGAGAGGGCAGAGGTACATAGTCTTTTGTGATGCCTCGAAGGACGAGCTGGGATATGTTCTAATGCAGTTTGGGAGGATGGTAGCTGACGATTCTATATAGTTAAAGGACCACAAGAAGAAGTACCCTACACACAACATGTTGTTGAAGCTGTTGTCTTTGCCTTGAAGGCATGACACCACTATCTGTACTGATAGCAATTCAACGTGTACTAAGACAACAAGAGCCTGAAGTTCATATTCGCGCAACGAGACCTCAACATGAGGCAGCGTATGTGGATAAAGTACCTAGAGGATTTATGCTCGAGATTGTGGGGCATTATAGGTAGTCTGATTGCCATGCCTTCTTTATTGAGCAGGTTGATCGAGTTCCAAGGACAAGAAACATAGATATTATCCACCAGGGACTGTGTATAGTTAGGTACTAGTGATGAAGGTTGGGCCTTTCATACAGATGGTAGCCTTTGGTGCTGGGGTAGAGTTGTGGTTCCTTAGTTCATTGACTTACAGGAGAAGATACTGCGGGAGTTTCATTGCTCCAATTTTTGTCACCAAAACTATTGGAGCGGGATACAGAGACATGCCAGGAATTTTGTTATTAGATGTCTGATGTGTCTATAGGTCAAGGCTGAGCACTGGGGATCAGTAGGGTTGTTCCATCCTTTGGAGGTGTCTGAGTGGAAGTGGGAGCATATCACTATAGATTTTGTTACCCATTTGTCACAGACTACGCTAGGACATGACTCGGTATGGGTGATAGTGGATCAGCTTATCAAGTCGGTATACTTTTTGGACGTGTGATTGACCTTCACACTAGAGAAATTTTATAGATTGTATGTACGAAAGATAGTTTGGTTACATGGGATACTCGTATCTATAGTGTCGGATTGAGATCTCAAGTTCACGGCTTATTTCTGGGAGAGCTTTCAATGAGTTGTGGGGACATAGTTGATGATGAGTACAACTTTTCATCCCCAAACGGATGGTCTATTAGAGAAAACAACCCAGATTTTAGAGGGCATGTTTTGGGGATGCGTCCTAGATCTCAAGGGTAGTTGGGAAGATCATCTACCATTAGTGTAGTTTGCCTACAACAACAGTTATTCGACAAGCATTCAAATGACATCCTATGAGGCACTGTATAGGAGGCTATGTTGTTCTCTTGTCTATTAGATGGAGGTTGGAGAGGGACTTTCCATAGGTCCCAATTTGATCAGAGAAACCTTAGAAAAGGTGGCTGTTATACGAAGGTGTCTTCTCATGGCTCAGACTCTGGAGAAGAGATACATCGACAGGAGGCAGAGACCTTTGGAGTTTGAGGTTGAAGAACATGTCTTGAAGGTTATATGAAAGAGTGGCAAGCTATCGCCGAGGTATATCGGGCTCTTCGAGGTACTCGAGAGGGTTAGTGCAGTTGAATAGCGTGTTCCATGTCTCCGTGCTTCAGAAATACGCCCAGATCTTACGTATGTGGTGGACTGTGGGAACTTATTATTGATGCGGATGAGACCTTCGAGGAGGGACTAGCTCGTATTATAGATAGCTGATACAAGGTTTTGCATGGCAAGACTGTGAAGCTAATAAAGGTGTTGTGATAGCACTAGGGTATCGAGGTGACATGGGAGCGCGAGGACTCTATGCGAGTGACCTATTCATTCCTATTTGAGGATGGAGGTACATTTCTCGTAATCATAGCTTAGTATATGACTTGTTGTATATGCATTTGTTTATATGTGTATGTGTGTAATTTTGGGGACGAAATTCCCTTAAGGCGAGAGAATGATAAACCCGAGCAAAATTTAAATTTTAATTAAAGGGGTAAAATGATAATTAGTTGTTAAAGCACTAGTCAAAAATCCAAACTTTATATAACTCAAATGGTGAAATGGACCTCACCGTTGGATTCGTCTCGCGAAATTGGACTAGCTAGTAAATTTTCATCAAATTTTGAGACAGTCGGGTTTACGAGTGTTGCAATGCGATCTGGTATCGCGCGCATGAAATTTCTGCAATCAAATTTTAATCGTGGAACCCATAATATAATTTAAAGTACATCTCATAGAATTATATCAAACATAACACATGGCGAGATGTGATTAGTTGGGACAAAATTGGACAAATAGAAATGTGACATTTGGCTCCTTAAGGGCCAAGTATATAAAAAGGAAAATAAAGTCTTCCACTCATGTTGTTTCTTCAAAATTTTGGCAAAAGAGCGAGCAAGCAAGAGAGAGAGAGAGAGAGAGAGAGAGAAAAGAGCCATTTATCTTCAACTTCAACTTCCTTTTTCCTTTGATCTACAACGATCCATCCAATGAATCAAGTTGGTGAAAGAATTAAAGTTGCTCACAACGAAGAGGGCTACGCGTCAGTATCAACCAAGTTCATTTTTGACACATGGCAGAAGTTAGAGTTTTGACTAGAGGTTGAACAAAGCATCATTTGGTATTGTGAAGAGTTGATCTATCTCATGCGCACGCTACAAGCGGTAGGGTTCCCTCTTATCTAGGTTTACTTTCAACCTAAGGCTGCTATATGAAATGGGTATAGCCCTAACCTTTTAGGCTAGACTACACCTAGTGTAACTAGTGACTTGAAAATGAGTATGAGAACTTGTAAAACCCATTTTGAGTTTGATTTGGGTGATGTAGGAAGAGGTTTGGTTTGATGAGATGAATTATTTTGGTACACTATGTGTTTACATGCACCCTAGGTATTTAATAAAATTTCTAAATGAATCAAGCATGTTAATTGGGTAAATGCTCTTATATGGTTTAATGCTATAATTGACATAGTATTTTGATAAATGCTTAGGTAAATGCAAGTATATTACTTAGATAATGATCATATATAGCATGTTTGGTGATGCTGATAAAATGTTTTTATATGCTTCCATGATATAATTAACATTATGATGAAGCTTATCTAACTTTGTCGTGGGTATGCTATGTGTTTACATTTCATGCCTTCTAGATGTTTTGATAAAATGCTTAGCTAAGTTCAAGTTTTTATTGGATTGTAACCATATCTGATATGCTTGAGAATATTTATGGTAATGGACTTGTTCATTATATGCTTTATGATATGATGAGCATGATGATATGAATTATATTTGCACAACCACGAGTAGCATCGTATTCGTGGGCATTTGATATGAGGGTGGGTGTGTGTGTGCATGTTTTTAATCAAACACTGTAAAACCCGGGTAAATTTGAACTTTTTCGAAAAAGGGTAAAATGGTAATTTGCCACTATAATGCAGGTTTAAAATTAGTATTTTTTTGGAGCTCGGATGATACAACGAACCTCACTGTTGAATTCGTATAATGAAATCGAGTTGCCATGTCAAATTTTGTCGAATTTCGAGATAGTCAGATTTTACACGTTTTACGAGACAGTTAGGCGACGAATGATCTCACGGACGTCCGCAAAAATAAAATTATAAAATTTCCTTATAATTGATTAAAATTTAAAATAAAATTAATTTGAATTAAAACCGAAATTTAATTAAGTCATTTTGAGTTAAAAACAGACCCGAAAGTACTAAAAAGTGTGGACCGCGCAATTAAAAAGTATAAATAAGGGTTAATATCTGAGAAATCAGAANTGCGCACGCTACAAGCGGTAGGGTTCCCTCTTATCTAGGTTTACTTTCAACCTAAGGGTGCTATATGAAATGGGTATAGCCCTAAGGATGAAATCTTTTAGGCTAGACTACACCTAGTGTAACTAGTGACTTGAAAATGAGTATGAGAACTTGTAAAACCCATTTTGAGTTTGATTTGGGTGATGTAGGAAGAGGTTTGGTTTGATGAGATGAATTATTTTGGTACACTATGTGTTTACATGCACCCTAGGTATTTAATAAAATTTCTAAATGAATCAAGCATGTTAATTGGGTAAATGCTCTTATATGGTTTAATGCTATAATTGACATAGTATTTTGATAAATGCTTAGGTAAATGCAAGTATATTACTTAGATAATGATCATATATAGCATGTTTGGTGATGCTGATAAAATGTTTTTATATGCTTCCATGATATAATTAACATTATGATGAAGCTTATCTGACTTTGTCGTGGGTATGCTATGTGTTTACATTTCATGCCTTCTAGATGTTTTGATAAAATGCTTAGCTAAGTTCAAGTTTTTATTGGATTGTAACCATATCTGATATGCTTGAGAATATTTATGGTAATGGACTTGTTCATTATATGCTTTATGATATGATGAGCATGATGATATGAATTATATTTGCACAACCACGAGTAGCAACGTATTCATGGGCATTTGATATGAGGGTGGGTGTGTGTGTGCATGTTTTTAATCAAACACTGTAAAACCCGGGTAAATTTGAACTTTTTCGAAAAAGGGTAAAATGGTAATTTGCCACTATAATGCAGGTTTAAAATTAGTATTTTTTTGGAGCTCGGATGATACAACGAACCTCACTGTTGAATTCGTATAATGAAATCGAGTTGCCATGTCAAATTTTGTCGAATTTCGAGATAGTCAGATTTTACACGTTTTACGAGACAGTTAGGCGACGAATGATCTCACGGACGTCCGCAAAAATAAAAATTATAAAATTTCCTTATAATTGATTAAAATTTAAAATAAAATTAATTTGAATTGAAACCGAAATTTAATTAAGTCATTTCGAGTTAAAAACAGACCCGAAAGTACTAAAAAGTGTGGACTGCGCAATTAAAAAGTATAAATAGGGGTTAATATCTGAAAAATCAGATATTTTCTCACCTTTGGCGGGCTGAGTTCAGGCGTTGAAGAGAGAAAAGAGAGGAAATTCATTTTCTACATGTCTTTCTCCGATCCAGGGAGTTCCGTCGGTCGAAATTGCTTCAACCAAGAATTAAAGTTGGTCTACGCGACGAGGGCTACACGTACGTACCAAGAACGAAGAGTTTCACCGAAGATCCAAGAGGAGAATTTTGGGAAAATCAAAGGTTTGGGGCTTGAGAGTTGTTCTTAAGGTTTTCTCCCTTTGTTTTACGATTCAAGAGGTAGGGTTTCTCCTACTTTGGTTCACTTTCTTACCTAGGCCGTATTATGAATGGGGTAAAGGCATAGAATAACCTAGGTCCCTTGACTATGGTTATGGAAATGATGAAATGGGTATGGAATTTGGCCTAGACCAATTCCTAGTAATGTTGGCAAAGGAAATTACTTATGTGACTTCCTTGGAACTTGATATTTTTGGGCATGCTATATGTTTTATATTATACCTTGTGAATGAGGTGGAAATTCTTGTGTGATAACATGAATTGTGCTTTAAGGTATTTTGCAAATTTCCTAGGTGGAAATTAAGTTGTTATAGCATGGATTATGTATAACAAGCTTGTGAAATTGTTGAGGATGAATGAATTGCTATAAGTTGTTAATATATTAGCATTTTGTTGATTTATGGTAATTATATGCAATTGCTATAAATTGTCATGACATATGTGGAGATATGTGGTTAAATTTCTCAATTGGCACNCCTTTTAGGCTAGACTACACCTAGTGTAACTAGTGACTTGAAAATGAGTATGAGAACTTGTAAAACCCATTTTGAGTTTGATTTGGGTGATGTAGGAAGAGGTTTGGTTTGATGAGATGAATTATTTTGGTACACTATGTGTTTACATGCACCCTAGGTATTTAATAAAATTTCTAAATGAATCAAGCATGTTAATTGGGTAAATGCTCTTATATGGTTTAATGCTATAATTGACATAGTATTTTGATAAATGCTTAGGTAAATGCAAGTATATTACTTAGATAATGATCATATATAGCATGTTTGGTGATGCTGATAAAATGTTTTTATATGCTTCCATGATATAATTAACATTATGATGAAGCTTATCTAACTTTGTCGTGGGTATGCTATGTGTTTATATTTCATGCCTTCTAGATGTTTTGATAAAATGCTTAGCTAAGTTCAAGTTTTTATTGGATTGTAACCATATCTGATATGCTTGAGAATATTTATGGTAATGGACTTGTTCATTATATGCTTTATGATATGATGAGCATGATGATATGAATTATATTTGCACAACCACGAGTAGCAACGTATTCATGGGCATTTGATATGAGGGTGGGTGTGTGTGTGCATGTTTTTAATCAAACACTGTAAAACCCGGGTAAATTTGAACTTTTTCGAAAAAGGGTAAAATGGTAATTTGCCACTATAATGCAGGTTTAAAATTAGTATTTTTTTGGAGCTCGGATGATACAACGAACCTCACTGTTGAATTCGTATAATGAAATCGAGTTGCCATGTCAAATTTTGTCGAATTTCGAGATAGTCAGATTTTACACGTTTTACGAGACAGTTAGGCGACGAATGATCTCACGGACGTCCGCAAAAATAAAATTATAAAATTTCCTTATAATTGATTAAAATTTAAAATAAAATTAATTTGAATTAAAACCGAAATTTAATTAAGTCATTTTGAGTTAAAAACAGACCCGAAAGTACTAAAAAGTGTGGACCGCGCAATTAAAAAGTATAAATAAGGGTTAATATCTGAGAAATCAGAAATTTTCTCACCTTTGGCGGGCTGAGTTCAGGCGTTGAAGAGAGAAAAGAGAGGAAATTCATTTTCTACATGTCTTTCTCCGATCCAGGGAGTTCCGTCGGTCGAAATTGCTTCAACCAAGAATTAAAGTTGGTCTACGCGACGAGGGCTACACGTACGTACCAAGAACGAAGAGTTTCACCGAAGATCCAAGAGGAGAATTTTGAGAAAATCAAAGGTTTGGGCCTTGAGAGTTGTTCTTAAGGTTTTCTCCCTTCGTTTTACGATCCAAGAGGTAGGGTTTCTCCTACTTTGGTTCACTTTCTTACCTAGGCCGTATTATGAATGGGGTAAAGGCATAGAATAACCTAGGTCCCTTGACTATGGTTATGGAAATGATGAAATGGGTATGGAATTTGGCCTAGACCAATTCCTAGTAATGTTGGCATAGGAAATTACTTATGTGACTTCCTTGGAACTTGATATTTTTGGGCATGCTATATATTTTATATTATACCTTATGAATGAGGTGGAAATTCTTGTGTGATAACATGAATTGTGCTTTAAGGTATTTTGCAAATTGCCTAGGTGGAAATTAAGTTGTTATAGCATGGATTATGTATAACAAGCTTGTGAAATTGTTGAGGATGAATGAATGCTATAAGTTGTTAATATATTAGCATTTTGTTGATTTATGGTAATTATATGCAATTGCTATAAATTTCCATGACATATGTGGAGATATGTGGTTAAATTTCTCAATTGACACTCATTACATATAGAGCATAACATGGATATTACAATGGTGCACTACATTGCATATGCACGGGGGAAGCACATCCATAAGCATGAGTGTGGGTGTGTGGCTGAATGGTTGAATCAAACACCATATTGGGTGATTGATGGGTGGGCTCGGGAAAGTTGGACTGAAGATCCGACTGAGTTTCATGAATGTATGAAAGGAAAATTGGGTCGGGGTAACAAGGGCTAGACTATCCCTTGGGTGAGAGGCCTGGTGATGGGATACACACTCCATTGGTTTAAGAGCCCATGAAGTGTGTCGGTGTATGTGGAATCGTTGGTGGAAATCCTTGAATTCCATGTCAGTTGGGTGCCGTTGGTGTAAGTTCATAAATATCCACCCCAAATAAAGACTCGGAGATTTTAAATAGCCATTTAAAGGATAATATAAATGGCGGGAGCTAAAAAGGCTCGGTTTTATATACATTGGCATTTGCATGTGTTGAGAAGCCAGGAAGGGTTAGGGGTTAAAATGCGGGAGTGAATCTCATTTCATTCATGGCATGGCATGGTAAATTCCAACATCGAATACATATATTCTTGATTGGAATGATTACATGGTTAAATAATTGTGTATTGTTGCATGTGTACATTTATATGCACTTAGGTTTGGTAGTAGCCTCTGTAGGAAGTATTCTACTGGGCATTGGCCCACCCTATACGGGAAACATTTTAGGTGCAGGAAAAACTTCGGCAGACGGCTCGCATTCAGGGCCTCTTGGATGAAGAAAAGTCGGGTTGTGGCTTTTAAAAACAAGTTTTGTGTAAAAATTTTGTTAAAATTTCATTTGACATGTAAATATATGGAAGGGTTTGTAACAAACTTCATATATAATAGGTTTTATGTGAAAAACTCTATTATGCATGTTTTAGATGAAAATGAGATGGTTTGAAATGGATTGAAAATCGGAAACAGGTGAATTGAGCACAATTGGACAGAGTGTATCGGTACTGCATATCGGTATAGTCTGCCCAAAAGGAAGATCGTACTGGTACGCAATACCGATACTGTCTGTCCAAAGGATGAAGAGTACTGGTACTGAGTAGCTGTACTATCTGTCCAGAGGGCAAACCATACTAGTACATAGTACCGGTACTGTCTCCCAAATTTTGAAATTTTAAAATTAAAGTGCTATGCTCTCGGTCTTTGATCCCTTTGGTTTCATTGATGTGTTTGGACAATAAAGTGGCATGATTTGTGGTACTGTGAACCCCGGTTAAATTAAATGATAAAACACACACGGGTTACACTTGTGGGCTATAATTCTGGTTAAAGGGATATTAATTAACGTGGTGTCGACTTATGCGGCACTCACGGGTATTTCCACGGGTTGATGGATGATCAACGGGACCCTGGGTTTTAGGGGCATCACAAACACCATTCTTGGTGGACTGATACGTGGGCTTGGGAAAGTTAAACCTAGGTCTGGCTGAGTTGCATGAGTTTACATTAAAAAGCATGTCAGGGTAAGCAAGAAAGACTAGATTCTCCCTCGGGTGCAACACCTGACAATTTCGGATATGCACTTTTGTTGGTATTAAGTTCATAAAGTGTGTCGGTATACGCGGAACCGTAGGTGAAAGTTTTGGAATTCCTTGTCGATTGGGTAACCTTTGGTGTAAGTCCATAAATTACCTATCCCAGAAAGACGTAGATTTTTATAAAATAGTTATTGGATGTTTAACATCAATGGAGGGGGTGGGGGGAGGGGCTTGGAAAGTCTGGATTCATATGCATGACATTGTATGTGTTATGGGAGCTAGAGGGGCTCAGTGTTGCATTGCATGTGTGAGTTCTCATCTCATGGCATGCTAAGGAATTTGTAATAAATATATATATATATATATATATATATATATATATATATATGTTTAAATGGATGCTTGAATTGATGTTTGCATGTGATATTTCATATGCATATGGATTGAGAGGTAATCTCCATAGGAGATACCTTATTAAGCGTGGCTTACCCTGTGTGGGGATATATTATAGGTGTTGGACAGGCGTTCGCTAACGGTCCTAAATTTGACCTGCTTTGAGGACAGAGTCGGGTTGTGTCTCTTGATATGGATTTTTGTTGTCTATTGTATATAATTACATTTTCGCCTTGTATATTTTTAAGTACAAAATTTGTATTTTATTAAGGACATGTAATGTGACTCTTAAGGACAATATTCTTTTATGAATGAATGTCTGTTGTGGAGGTTGGTATTCAATACTATATTGACTAGATATCGATGTTGGACCTGGTATGGTCATATGGTTATAAAATGTACAAGTGTGTGTACTGGATAGAGCTCCTCGTACAAGGTAGACTTTGGCTGAATTTTTGTTAAGTTAAGGACCCCGATGGATGTGGCATTTTAACGTGTTATTGGGTTATGCGGTATCACGGGTTATTTCGCGGGTTGATGGGTGATCAATGGGTTGAGTAATGGCACTCGGGAGTCTTATTAGTTCTAATTATCAAAATGACGTCGTTTTATCTGTAAACAACTAATTATTAAAAAAAACCTCCTTTAATTTCTTTTTCATCCAATTCAGTTATGCTTCTTCTCTTCGCACGTCTCCTTCCTTTTCTCTAGCTACGACTCTCCACTCTCTCTCACTCACTCTAGTTTCCTCTCATTATGTCTCTCTAAAATTAAGCAACCCTAAAAACCAAAGCTGCCACTCGCAAGCCCCAGAATTTGAAATCGAAGTAGCCACTCGAAATCAAAGTTGCCACTCAAAATCAAAGCCTCTTGCTTTGTCCTTCAATTCCAGGGAATTATTCTATTGAAATTATTGCAAAGTTCAATAACCGGTCCTCATATGCAAATAGGGTTTGTTCTTCATTCTTAATCAATTTCTCTATGTAGAGTTGTTAATCGAACTGAGCTACTCGAACTCGACTTGAGTTTGGCTTGTTTTGGGCTCGTTCGAGCTCATTCGAATATTTTAAACAAGTCAAATAGGAACATAATTTTAGGCTTGTTTATAAATGAGCTGAGCTTGATGCTCGAATGGCTTGATTAAGCTTGATATTTTTTACCTACTTTTACTATAATTTTTAGTGGTCCAATTATAACCGTCCATTGTTAACAGAAAACGAGCCTAATCAAGCCAAGCTTGAACTTGTTATTTTTCAGTCAAGCTGAGCTCGAGCTAAATAACAAGCTTGATGTTCGAGCTCAAGCCAAGCTTGAACAGCTTCCCAAAATGTCAAGCCGAGCTTGAGCATGGTGATGCTCATCAAGCTTCGCTTGATTAGAACCCTTATCTCTATGTGGGTTGTGTATAATTGTTCTTGTATTTGATTTTTTGGATTGGTGTTTCATGATCATAACTTGAGTCTATATGTGGCTGATATTTTTTTTTTGGGTGGTGTCTTGCCTTGCTTGAGTAGAATGCTTGTTGCTTTGGTTTGTGTGACCCTGTTGATTGGGTTTTGTTTCTGGTTTGATTGAGATCCCTTTATTTTTGAGTTCATTAGGACTCCGCTATTTTTGTTGGTTAGTTGATGTAGGCTAACATTGACAATGAAACGAAATTAAACAACAAAAGCTATAACCTATTTATTATCGCAATAATACCAGATTAAAGCCTTCAAAATAATATAAAGCTGCTGAATTTAGTTTCTCAACACAATATAAATAAGAAACCCTAATGGTCCTAAATTACTAGAAAATCTAAGCAAATAGCAAGATAAAATAGAAAAGTGCGCTAAACGTCGTTTTTTGGCTTAAAAATGACAGGTTAAAAGACAATTCTTTCAATCTTACTTAGATCGTCGAGAATTTTTCAGAATAGGGTCTTCCAAAATTTTATGATATTGTCACCTAGAATCAGTCCTGCTTGACGCCTGATTAGTGTTGCTTTCGATGGTCTTGATCTGTCATGTAGTTTTTCATGATTTTAACTTTAGTCTATAAGTACAAGGGTTTAGTTTTGATAATTTTCTAACTTTGTATTTTGGGGTACTTTATTTTACATTGGGCAATAATGGAAATTAGTTTGTTTGAACCTTAAAATAGATGCTGCCCAATAGGCTAGCTGTTGGGTATATAATAACAAATGCTTCACCAAGAACATAAAAGAATCACACAAGAATTGGCAAAACAATGGGCCAAAAAAAATCTATTACAACTATTTACACCAATTCAATTAAACAACAACTCTATTTCATCAAAAATCCAATACAATATCAAGTAATACAAAGGAACACCTTATCTTAGAATTTTCAGCAACAAGAACACTAAAACAACTTTCAAAAACTCAGTATTGGGCAAGAATGGATGTTATTTTATTTTGATTCTTACAATGGAAATTGCCTGGTAGGACAACATTGGAATGGACATGTGATTTAATATTCTTTGTAGGAATAAATTATAATGAGTTGGTGAGAATTTTTCTAGATGAGTGAATCTGTTTAATATCAAAGTTATATTATTGCTTTTGGGGTCAAATTATACCATGAAATTAATTGTGTAAAGAATACCCTTGCGAATGAATGCCAATTATTTTTCTTAGTCAATTTAGTTCATCTTACTTTGGGTCCTATAAATTCATTATCTTTGTATGTTCTAATTCCACTGGTATGTTCTTGAATTGGGTTTGTTGTAAGTTATTGATAAATTCATCCATTTTGTAACAAGTTTGAAAAAAAAGGTTTGATCAAGGCACATAAATAATCAAGGCATTAAATCAACGTAAAGTTTCATATTTAAGGAAGTTAGATATGAAGAATTAATACACAAATTGAGAAATGTTTCTAGGAACTTTCTCAACAAAAATAAAACTAAATTAAAATAGAGAGAGGATAACAACTAACAAACTAACATATAAAACCAGAATTTGTTCATTACACAGAAACATAAACTGCACATGCATATCTTCCTAAAGCACAATGCATGATGTTCCCAAAGCACATTGTGTTCAAAGGTGAATACTGCATTTGACTTAGAATATATTCAAGATCGGATATTGGCATCACTTTGTCATCTAGAAGAAAATTTTCAACCTGGCATCTTTGACATAATGGAGCACTTGCCCATACATCTAGCTGAGGAAGCATTGATAGTTGGGCTAATGTAGTTTAGATGGATGTACCCTATTGAGAGCTATGTGTTTCTTATTTATGCAAGGGTGTAATATGTATATTATCAAAATACATTATCCATTTTGTATTCCAATATTTTTATGCACTTATATGCTTATAGGTATCATCTTATTCTAAAACAATATGTGCTTAATCGAGCTCATCTTGAAGGCTCAATAGCTAAAGGTTACTTGATGGAGCAGTGTATGAATTTTTGTGCTATGTATCTCAATGATGTGGAAACCAAGTCTAACTGACCATTACTGTACTATGATGGTGGTGAGAAATTAGGTCGTCCTTTAGGGGAATACCTTCCTTTTCTCCTTGATAATGTGACATGGGCATATGCCCATAGATATGTGTTGTTCAATACCGACTCNTTTTCAGAATAGGGTCTTCCAAAATTTTATGATATTGTCACCTAGAATCAGTCCTGCTTGACGCCTGATTAGTGTTGCTTTCGATGGTCTTGATCTGTCATGTAGTTTTTCATGATTTTAACTTTAGTCTATAAGTACAAGGGTTTAGTTTTGATAATTTTCTAACTTTGTATTTTGGGGTACTTTATTTTACATTGGGCAATAATGGAAATTAGTTTGTTTGAACCTTAAAATAGATGCTGCCCAATAGGCTAGCTGTTGGGTATATAATAACAAATGCTTCACCAAGAACATAAAAGAATCACACAAGAATTGGCAAAACAATGGGCCAAAAAAAATCTATTACAACTATTTACACCAATTCAATTAAACAACAACTCTATTTCATCAAAAATCCAATACAATATCAAGTAATACAAAGGAACACCTTATCTTAGAATTTTCAGCAACAAGAACACTAAAACAACTTTCAAAAACTCAGTATTGGGCAAGAATGGATGTTATTTTATTTTGATTCTTACAATGGAAATTGCCTGGTAGGACAACATTGGAATGGACATGTGATTTAATATTCTTTGTAGGAATAAATTATAATGAGTTGGTGAGAATTTTTCTAGATGAGTGAATCTGTTTAATATCAAAGTTATATTATTGCTTTTGGGATCAAATTATAACATGAAATTAATTGTGTAAAGAATACCCTTGCGAATGAATGCCAATTATTTTTCTTAGTCAATTTAGTTCATCTTACTTTGGGTCCTATAAATTCATTATCTTTGTATGTTCTAATTCCACTGGTATGTTCTTGAATTGGGTTTGTTGTAAGTTATTGATAAATTCATCCATTTTGTAACAAGTTTGAAAAAAAAGGTTTGATCAAGGCACATAAATAATCAAGGCATTAAATCAACGTAAAGTTTCATATTTAAGGAAGTTAGATATGAAGAATTAATACACAAATTGAGAAATGTTTCTAGGAACTTTCTCAACAAAAATAAAACTAAATTAAAATAGAGAGAGGATAACAACTAACAAACTAACATATAAAACCAGAATTTGTTCATTACACAGAAACATAAACTGCACATGCATATCTTCCTAAAGCACAATGCATGATGTTCCCAAAGCACATTGTCTTCAAAAATGAATACTGCATTTGACTTAGAATATATTCAAGATCGGATATTGGCATCACTTTGTCGTCTAGAAGAAAATTTTCAACCTGGCATCTTTGACATAATGGAGCACTTGCCCATACATCTAGCCGAGGAAGCATTGATAGTTGGGCTAGTGTAGTTTAGATGGATGTACCCTATTGAGAGCTATGTGTTTCTTATTTATGCAAGGGTGTAATATGTATATTATCAAAATACATTATCCATTTTGTATTCCAATATTTTTATGCACTTATATGCTTATAGGTATCATCTTATTCTAAAACAATATGTGCTTAATCGAGCTCATCTTGAAGGCTCAATAGCTAAAGGTTACTTGATGGAGTAGTGTATGAATTTTTGTGCTATGTATCTCAATGATGTGGAAACCAAGTCTAACTGACCATTACTGTACTATGATGGTGGTGAGAAATTAGGTCGTCCTTTAGGGGAATACCTTCCTTTTCTCCTTGATAATGTGACATGGGCATATGCCCATAGATATGTGTTGTTCAATACCGACTCAATTTCATCAATTGTGGAGTAACTTAAATGTCATTTTTGGTGAATTCTTCTATTTTTATTTTATATGCGATTTGAGTATTACTTTGTACCTATATAGGGCCCACCTTAGAGTCCTTCAATGCCAAATGCCTCATGCAGAGGACCATAAACATCCGTCGTGTCCACAATGAAACATTCCACACATGGTTTACTGAGAATGTATGTATCACATATTGCATGATATTTTTAGTTGTACTCCCTATTATCCAAACACGAACCCTCAATTTGTATATGGCTTTTGTTTGTGGGTGAATGTCACTCTGAATAAGGTTTGATGCAAGAATTGGGAAAATGGGTGTGTGAAATGAAATGTGTGTGTGTGTGAACAAAAGTGCTCCCCAAGCACAGAGAGACTTTTGAGTGTTGTTTTTTACTTGAAAATTGTATTCCAAGGTCGTCTCCTCAAGGAAGGAGATGAATCGTTTTGAAGGTGATTTTTTGGTGAAAAATGAAAAGTGTAAAAATCTTTGATGTTTGAGTTTGGTGATTTGTGTTCTTGATGAAAATGAAATGGAAACAAGTGTTGGCTAATCCAAAGAGGTCATTCCAGTGGGAATGCCAAATCAAATCAAGACCTTCCTTCAATGGTGTCTAGATGTTTGATTGATTGATTCTATGATGTATCAAGAACTCACAACCATGTTCACACTCAACCTAGTCAAATCAAATCAACGTACACTACGAGGAGGAAAGAAAATGATTTGAAATATCATACCCAAGAGGAGTTCTCCCTTGGATTAGCCAACTTAAAGCTTAGCTACTCATAATGAAAGGAAAGACATGCATAGTATAAAGAGACATAATGAAGGAATGAAGATTGGAACTTAAACTAATGAAACAAAAGTTAACTACGAAGAAATGCACTGAATACCCGTTTTAAAAACTTGAAATGTAGAAAACTTAATACAACAATGGTGAAATCCAAAAAGTAAAAATAAACTTGAAATGTACTTATAATAAATGACATTAAAGACATTGAATGAAGCTTACACAAGTCCTACAGGAACTACAAATGAAATGGATGGAAGAAAATGCAAAAAACAAACTTTCTCTCTAAACTATGTCTTCTTCTTTGGAGCTTCTCTCTCTATATCTCTACAGTCCTCAATAATGTCCAAGATACCTGTATTTTCGTCCATGAAGCTTGCTATAAGTGTATGATAGACCTCCCATCCATAGGAAGCTGATTGGATGGCATTGGGCAAGCTAGGACAAGCCTAGCTTGCATCTCCCTGGCTTTCCTCTTCTCTCTCCTTCCATTAATGCCATTGCCTTTAAAGTTCAAGCATGGTTGTTTGGAGGCATGTAGATGAGTAAGGGATGTCAGGGGACAAGTGGGAGAAGTGTAGGTGGGGCCCCTAAATGGCAGAGTTTGAGTTGTAGGTTGTCTAGGCATTCTGGGCAAAACCTTCCGGAAGGTCGATGCAAACCTTCCAAAAGGTTTGTGCAGGAACAGTTGAATCAGCATTCCAGTAAGCAAAACCTTCCTGAAGGTCGATGCAAGTCTTCTGGAAGGTTCATTCCAGTAGACAAAACCTTTTGGAAGGTTTTGCAGTGAACAGGCAGACCAAGTATAAACCTTCTGGAAGGTTTTTAGCCAAATCTAATGGAAGGTTTTCTTCCAAATTGCATTTTTTTTTTGGTTTATTCACCTTCCGATCCTTTACGATATCCCCTTATCTTCATTGACTTCAAACACTTCAATGGAGGCTTAACTCAAACCATTTACATATTTTTAATTGCATTTACACAAAACTCCATTAAAGAGAAGACAAACGCATTTCTCCCTAAAACAGCAACAAAAGCAAGTATAAAAGGGCATAATATCATACAATATATGCAATGTTTTGTGCTAATAAAACCCCCCAACTTGAGCTTTGGTAGTCCCTATCAAACATTTACTTTAAACCACAAGCTATAAATTAAAACAAAATTCATTCATACAAACAAACAAACATCCAAACACTCAAAATCCAAAAGTCATATTGCAATTAAAAGATAAAATGCAACAATTATAATATTTTCATTGATTATTCTCAAAAGTTCTTTACAAAGGTTTCAAGTATCAAAAACAAAATGGCCCAAACCCTAAAGTCACTTCTACTAGGCCAACAAAAGTAACCCTAACTGTACATCCTAAAGTCAAAAAAAGAAAAATACAATAGTCATCCTAAACACCCCCTCTGTCACTGTCAACATCAAATGTGTCCTCCTACTCCATCTTAGGCTCAGACTCCGTCTCCTCATCCTCATCATCGCCATTGTCATCTACCACCACAGTAGTAGAGGGTATGGAAGACAAGGTCGACGGTCTAGCTGACTCTGGTGGAGGTCCACCGGGGATGGGCTCACCCGGGAATGTGTGCTGGAAAAGCCGCGTCACCATAATCGACAGCCCATGTATGGTGCACTCCAGTGCGTCTATGCACTGCGACATGGTACGAGCAGGGGCATGTGCATGTGGAGCTTCTTCCAGTAAGGAAAACCTTCTAGAAGGTCGATCAAAACCTACGGAAGGTTTGGCTCACTGGACAGAACCTTCTGAAAGGTTTTTCCTTTGCTGCAAAACCATTCCCTTATTCCAAAACTCACATCCAATCCAACTTTTCTTAACTCCAAAATATTTTAACACCCTATCTATGACATCTAACCTACCAAAAACTTGAACCACACATATGAACCACAATTGAATGATTATCCCCAAAGTCATTTATGAAATTGCAACATGATTTACAATTTTGATGTTTTCAAACCACAAGACATGGAATTCTAATTTAAACTACCAAAATAAATACCCAAAATGTAAAAAATAGATTCAAATAGCAAGGGCATTCATAAATCTTATCAAATATCAAAAGTTGAGCAATATTTCCCCATCCTTAAGCATAGGTATATGAAACACATCGTTCAAATGCCTGAACTAAGCGCACATGAGCAACACCATAGCTTTAAATGGTAGTCTAGAATATGCACCTACACATTCATATTCAAACTTGTGTGTGAAGTGGACATGTAATTTAAACATTTACACAACAAAGTTCACAATCACTTTGGCTATCCAAATTAAGCTTCAACGCAACCTCACCAAGGGTGTCTTTCAACGATGAATCACACTCTAGCTATATTGGCATGCTCTCCATGTGTATATGTGAGATAGNCCTTATCTTCATTGACTTCAAACACTTCAATGGGGGCTTAACTCAAACCATTTACATATTTTTAATTGCATTTACACAAAAATCCATTAATGAGAAGACAAACGCATTTCTCCCTAAAACAGAAACAAAAGCAAGTATAAAAGGGCATAATAGNGGCATGCTCTCCATGTGTATATGTGAGATAGAATCATGTGCACAAAACAAAGTAAGATCATATATAATCCAAAAAAGAAGTTCATGCATAAAAATGAAACAACCTTGGCATAATCTCATGAACGGAATGCTAGGGCATTAGAAAACAAAACCAACTTCTCTTTTTCTTTAAAAGTATGCATCTCTAGATCATTTAGGACTTTCACAAGATGTAATGAGGCCTTGGGGTGATTTTTAGGCAAAAGAAATGAATGATATAGGATAACAAAGNGCCAACAAAAGTAACCCTAACTGTACATCCTAAAGTCAAAAAAAGAAAAATACAATAGTCATCCTAAACACCCCCTCTGTCACTGTCAACATCAAATGTGTCCTCCTACTCCATCTTAGGCTCAGACTCCGTCTCCTCATCCTCATCATCGCCATTGTCATCTACCACCACAGTAGTAGAGGGTATGGAAGACAAGGTCGACGGTCTAGCTGACTCTGGTGGAGGTCCACCGGGGATGGGCTCACCCGGGAATGTGTGCTGGAAAAGCCGCGTCACCATAATCGACAGCCCATGTATGGTGCACTCCAGTGCGTCTATGCANTAGCACTAGGAACAACCAAGATGAGATAGATTTTATCATCTTGCATTGGCTTAGTCTATTGTGTGGCATGGAAACGATTTTTTCATTTAAGGCTCAATCATAGCAATAGGGATAAATTTTTCCAAGAAAATGGTTAAGGCTCAAATCATTTCAAAGATGGCCCNCATGTGGAGCTTCTTCCAGTAAGGAAAACCTTCTAGAAGGTCGATCAAAACCTACGGAAGGTTTTGCTCACTGGACAGAACCTTCTGAAANAATAGGGATAAATTTTTCCAAGAAAATGGTTAAGGCTCAAATCATTTCAAAGATGGCCCAAGATCATTTCTAGATAAGTGTGGAGGAGCATTATGCATTTCAAGACGAAGTCGATCAACTACCTAAATGCACCTAACCAAAACAAGCATAATGAGATTATTGAACACATTTGGAATTTAAAATTTTGTTTCTTGAGTAAATGTAAGTTCTCTCCAATAAGGATTGACACTAAAGCTCTCATGGGTTCTTACTCGTTTCCATTATTCATGTCAAGCACTAATTGTGAACTCAATCCGTAAATTCACGAAATTACGCATTCAAGGTGTACATATTGATGAGTTCAAAAGCAAACGCATAGGTGATACTCAAGCATAGGATGAACTTCTATAATGTGTTCATGTATTCAAAATTCAACACAAAGAACAACATATCAACAAACCCATAACACTCTTATCAAAGGAATACAGATCAACATTCAGATATTCTTTCACAAAATTTTTAAATTTTTCACATAATTTGCAACTAATGTAAAAAAAAATCTGTGTGATATGTGAAAGCTGAATCTCACCACAAAAATTGGTATTATCAACAAAAATTTCTATAAATATTGGTGTAACATACAAATGGTGCACCTTACCCCTCAACTTGTTTCATGCATTGTCCTCAATGCAACAAAAAAGATATGATATACAATGAAGAATTGTAAAAAGATGAGTAGGGTTAGAGAACACCTCACACTTGAGCTTTTGACAAAAGCACCAATATCTGTAACTAAGGAAACAACACTACACGAAAAGATAAAGTAAGTAAAATGAAATAAAAATAAATAAAGTAAATAAAAACGACTATACACTAAAGAGCATAAGAACAGTTACTCCTCCAACAAGTCCGGGTAAACCGGACCCATCAAATCTTCCTCCACTCATTGTCCTTCAAAACCCTCAAAGAATAGCTTAAATATTTGGCCATTTACCTTGAATGTCTTGCCATCCTTGGGGTTTATGACTTCCACAGTTCCATTGGGGTAGGCCACCTTGACAAGATAGGGGTCATCCCAAAGGAATCGGAGTTTCTCTTGAAAGATCGAGAGATGAGAATTGTATAAGAGCACTTTTTGTTCAGGCTCAAATGATTTCCTTACAATGGATTTATCATGAAAGATCTTAGCCCTCTCTTTTGAAATTTTAGAGCTCTCATATGCATCTCTTCCAATTCATTCATTTCAAGCTTTCTAGTTTCTCCAGCCATCCTCATGTTGGAGTTCAAGGTTTTAATGGCCCAACAGGCTTTATGTTCCATTTCAACCAGCAAATGGCAAGTTTTTACATAGACGAGCTGATAGGGAGACATGCCTAGAATTGTCTTATAAGCTATGCAGTAAGCCCAAAGGCCATCGGTCAACCTAAATGACCAATCCTTCCTATTGGGATTCATCGTTTTCTCTAAGATATTTGTAATCTCCCTATTGATCAACTCGGCTTGGCCATTAGTTTGTGGGTGGTATGCGATGGACACCTTATGTGTGATGCCATATTTATGGATAAGAGATACAAATGGCCTATTACAGAAATGCAAACCACCGTCACTTATCATAGCACGAGGCATCCCAAACCTCGAAAAGATGTTCTCTTTTTAGAACTTGACTACGACCCGGTGGTCATTATTCTTGGTTGGGATAGCCTCCACATTGGACACATAGTCCACTGCCAGTAGAATGTATAGATAGCCAAACGACCTAGGGAAGGGACCCATGAAGTCGATGCTCCAACAGTCAATTATATCGATAACAAGTACAGGGGAGAGAGACATCATGTTCCTTCGGGTCACATTACCCAAACGTTAGCACCTATCACATTCTTTACTGAAAGAGATATAATCTTTTATCAAAGAGGGCCAATAAAAACCTGACTATAGAATCTTTGCTGAAGTCTTCTTTGAAGAGAAATGGCCACCGCACGCCTCTAAATGGAAAAACGCAAGGACTTCCCATTGTTCAATTTCTGGTACGCATCTCCGCATAACTTTGTTAGGGTAGTACTTGGGCAGATACGGGTTGTTGAAGTAAAAGTAATTCACATCCGCCATAAACCTTCATCTATCCTTCGGGCTCCAATAGTATGGTATTTGTCCTGTAGCAAGATAATTGCACATGTCAGCATACCATGGACAAACATAATGAATTGAAAGTAAATGCTCATCAGGAAAAAAATTAGGGATATGAATGTGCTCATCGGCCTCTTGCACAACAAGTCAGGATAAATGGTCCATCACCATATTCTCAACTCCCTTTTTGTCTTTGATTGTCAAATTAAATTCTTGTAGGAGGAGTATCCACCTAATGAGTCTCGATTTGGCATCCTACTTAGACAACAGATACTTTAAAGTAGAGTGATCGGTATAGACTACTGTAGGTGAACCAATGATGTAGGACCAAAATTTATCCAATGTAAATACTACTACTAGCAGTTCCTTTTCGATGGTGGTATAGTTCATTTGTGTATTGTTAAGGGTTTTGCTAGCATAGTATATTACATAAGGTCTCTTGTCCTCCCTTTGACCGAGCACTGTGTCAACCACGTAATCACTCGCATTGCACATAAGCTCAAATGGTATATCCCACTTGGGTGGTCGCATGATTAGAGGTGAAATGAACATGTTCTTTTATTTTTTAAAGGATGCCTCAGAATCATCCGACCAAACAAATGGGACATCTTTTGAAAGTAAATTGGTTAAAGGTCGGGCCAATGCACTAAAGTCTTTAATGAAACGAAGATAAAAGCCGGCATGGCCAAGACATGACCTGATATCCTTGATGACCTTTGGCGTAGGGAGGTTAGAAATGGTCTCAACCTTTGATTTGTCAACCTTGATCCCCTTCGCCGAGACGATGTGCCCAAGCACAATTCCTTGTGTCACCATGAAGTGGCACTTCTCCCAATTTAAGGCCAAGTTATTCTCTTCACATCTCTTAAGAAATTTCTCCAAATTCTCCAAACATCCACGGAAAGAATCCCCAAACACTGAGAAGTCATCCATAAACACTTCCACAATCTTCTCCATCATATCATTGAAAATCCCCATCATGCAATGTTGCAAAATCCCTGGGGCGTTGCTGATTAACCCTAATTAAAGCATAATTTAATAGGTAAATTGTGTTAGTTGAATAAAATTAAACTAGTCAAAATAAATCAAATTAGAATTAGTGTGTGAATAAAGGATAATGCATTAATTGTTGTTCTTTTCAGGATTTTGTGCGTCAAAGCTACAAACTACTGGGGTGCCAATTATCAAAGCTCAAAACAAAGGAGGATCAAAGAATTCAAGGCCACCTAACAAGATTTTTAAGTCCACCTAACAAGATTCAAAGTCACCTAACAAGATTTTCAAGTCCACCTAACAAGATTCAAAGCCACCTAACAAGACTCTTCAAGTCCACCTAACAAGATTCAAGGCCACCTAACAAGACTTTCACCCTCCCTTGTTGCCTATAAATACCACCCCTTAGGACTTGTAAAGCATTCATCTTTTGGTAGTGGAAAACCCTCCAA
Source organism: Ilex paraguariensis (assembly GCA_963454935.2). Taxonomy (NCBI): domain Eukaryota; kingdom Viridiplantae; phylum Streptophyta; class Magnoliopsida; order Aquifoliales; family Aquifoliaceae; genus Ilex; species Ilex paraguariensis. Next base: position 232,135 of record CAUOFW020007169.1, on the reverse strand, counting down.
AAGTATTATTGCTTTCCTTATTGCTTATAGCTTTCTTTAAGTATTGCTTTCTTTTATTGTATTCTTGCTTCCTTTTAATTTATTGCTTTCTTTTACTTTAAGTATTGCTTTCTTTTATTGTGTTATTGCTTTCTTTTACTTCCATTGCTTGAGCTTCCTTCTTCCCTTAGAGGAGTGAAACTCTTCCACTTTTCTAGAGCTTTACCAAAGCCGTGAAGGGTGGAACGTGATTCACTCATTCTTTGTCGAAGATCGGCTCCTTGTGTAAAATGTGTTACCTTGTAACTCCTCTACTTGGAGGGATGAGCATCACTCACTTTTCTAGTTTTAACAAAGCCATGAAGAGTGAGTAGTTTCTCATCCAATCTTTAGTAAGAGGTGGTTATCCGGAAGTTAAATTTATGCAATTCGTTTATGCTTAGCTTTAGTCTTTATTTTTTCATAATGTCTTCTCATCATATTGTTGTCTTTATTTTAAGCATGAATAGCTAAATCTCTTAGTTGGCAAAACCAAGAGGAACCTCCACTTGGGTATACCATTTCAACTCATTCTCCTCCCCTCTTTCAGAGTTCAATGGTTCGGTTTGACTGGGTTGAGGGTGGATAACTTGGTGAGTCTTTGATATTCCGTAGGCCTAGTCACGGTTTATGCTTAGATACTCACCAATCTTACCCCTAGCTTCCCACGAATCAATCGTTCATTCATGCTCTATTGGAGGAGGGTTTCGAGTTGAGACGGTATTCCTATTGGAGTGACCTCTTGGATTTGCCAACATTTGTTTCTCATTTTACTAGCATCAAAACAACTTCACCAAACAACTTCCAACAATCAAAGATTTTACATTTTCTTTCTCCCAAAATCACCTCCCCTCGGTTTACTTCCTTCCCCGTGGAAACGACCTTGAAATACCACCAAGTAAAACAGGAACCGCGAAAGTCTCCCTGCACTTGGGGAGCACTTTTGTTCACACATACTCACATTTGAAATCTCATTCATCCACCATTCCGTTGCCCTTTCTTTTGACATCATCCCTAGGAGAGTGACACTCCCCTTTATTCATATACTATACATGCTAAAAGGTGATGTTTATAGGTTAGGAAACAACAAGGAAATTTGTCAAGCATCTTTGGCGCCGTTGCCGGGGAAGGCAAGTGTCAAACCAAGAAGGTGATTTTCGGACGACGGAGGTAAGTCCCATGATCTTCATCATGGGCTGAGGTACGTTGTTCCGTGTACATAATCTTGTTTGTGTATAACTTTGTTTGTATATATTTTGTTTTATGTGGAGGCGGAACGACCGAAACCGACTTGTTAGACAAAATTTGGCCCCTACCATGAATATTGACCAAGAACAACCCGAGGATGCGGGTGACAATTTTGACAATATAGGTGCAAATCCAAATGTCCAAAGGAGAGCAAATTCAAATGTCCAAAGGGGTGGGGGACCACAAGAACCCCAAATACCCAATCCGAGAATGAATTTTTCCCCTCCCGTGAATGAGGGGAATAATTTTCAAATGGATCCCCCGGTGAGGTCAATGAGGGATTTCCTACAACCAACACGAAGCACCACACCATCATGCATCCTCCTTCCGGTCCAAGCTCATCTTTTCATAGTTAAGCCAGGGATGTTGCAACTAATTCCCACGTTCAACGGATTTGAAACTCAGAGCCCCTATTCACACATAAGGGATTTTGAGGAAATGGTTGCAACTTTCCTCCCCAATCATGGGATGGAAGAGATAGCTAGAATGAAATTATTTCCCTTTTCCCTAAAAGACAAGGCAAAAACGTGGCTTATTTCCTTAAGGCCTCAAACTATCACATCGTGGAGCCAGATGATTTCTGAGTTTTTGAACAAATTCTTTCCGGTGCATAAAACCACTACCCTAAAAAAACAAATTCAAAACTTTTCGGAAAAGCCCAATGAGCAATTCTATCAATGTTGGGAGAGGTACAAGGAATTGCTACAATCCCTTCCATATCATGGCTTTGACCCATGGCAATTGGTGAGTTTCTTTTATGAAGGAATCACACCGGGCTATCAACAGTTCATTGACATGATGTGTAATGGGGAGTTTTTGAACAAAGACCCTGATGAGGCCTTAGATTACTTTGATACATTGGCACAAAATGCACAATCATGGGACATTACAGATCCCATCGATGTACAAAGGTCTTCTCCTCAAAAGACTGGCCAAACTCAAGGGGGAGAGATTTATGATTTAAGAGACCGGGAAAACTTGTTTTAAAAAATTGCTAAATTGTCAAGGAAAGTTGAGAGTCTTGAAGTCAACAAGAGACATGAGGTGTCTAATGCATCACGAACCGAGGAGGGTTGTTCAATTTGCGAATGTATGGAGCATTCCCTATCGGATTGCCCAAACATTTTGACCCTTAAAGAAGTGTACCATGAACAAGTCCATGCATTCAACCAAACGAGGCAATCATTTTCTCTCAATTCAAATACTTACAATCCGGGTTGGAGTAATCACCCAAATTTTAGTTGAAGAAATGAAAACCCCATTCCTCATGGTTCAAGTGCATATGCATCTCCCATGCCTCCCAAGCAAAACCAATACCATGGCCAAGGGCAAGCATCTAGCTCTCAATACCCCCGGACCAATCCACAAGGGTATTTGTCAAACCCACCACCACAGAATTTTTCACCAAATCCACCTCCACAAAGTTTTTCTCAAGGACCGTCCAATCCATCCACATACCAACCTCCTCACAAAAGGAATTTGGAGGATATGGTCCATTCCTTCATTCAAAGCCAAACCGCCATCAATAACCAAAATGCCACAGCCATCAATGATGTAAGAGCCCAACTCACAAAGTTGACAAACTCCATAGGGGCATCTCAACAAGAAAAGGGGAAGTTCCCCGCTCAACCACAAGAGAACCCTAGGGGTCAACACCTTGTTGAGTCATCGGAACCTTTGAAAGAGAGTTGCGAGTAACTCAAAGCTGTCACCACCCTCCGCAGTGGCAAAGAAATTGACAAAACCATTTTGCCAACGGTCTCACCCAAGACCACATTGCCAAAAGAAAAAGATCTCTTGGGTGACGCCGACAAGAGTGAGGTGCGTGAAAAGAAAGAAAGAGAGGTTGTTGAGAAAGGAAAATTAATTGATGATTGTGTGTTTATTCCTCCCTTGCCTGCCCCTTTCCCAAGTCGTTTGAAGCCACCTGTCAAGGTGGCTAATTATGCTGATATTTTGGAAATGTTTAAGCAGGTGAAGATTAACATTCCACTCCTCGACGCCATCAAGCAAATTCCATCATGTGCTAAGATTTTGAAGGACTTATGCACGGTGAAGAGAAAACTGAATGTCCACAAGAAAGCATTCCTCACCGAGCAAGTGAGCTCAATTTTGAGGACTAACACTCCTCCCAAATTCAAAGACCCCGGTTGTCCAACCATAGCCATCACCATTGGAAATTATCGAGTGGAGCAAGCACTCCTCGATTTGGGGGCAAGTGTGAATCTTCTTCCCTACTCGGTGTACCAACAGCTGCAGCTGGAGGAGTTGAAGCCCACCTCAATCACACTTCAATTGGCGGATCGTAGTATCCGTACACCAAGGGGAGTAGTTGAGGATGTCTTAGTTCAAATTGATAAATTTTACTTCCCTGTCGATTTCATTGTGCTTGATACACACCCTGCTGCAAACCTTAGCTCCCAAATTCCCGTAATACTTGGAAGACCCTTCCTTGCTACATCTAATGCCGTGATAAATTGCAGGAACGGTCTAATGAAGTTGGCATTTGGGAATATGACAATGGAGCACAATGTATTCAACTTGGCAAAGCAACCGGGTGATGATGAGGAAGTAAGTGAGGTCAATAGAATCGACACTTTGGTTGAGGAGCACTTGGAGCTGGAGGGGATATTGAAATTTAAGGAAGAAGGAATTGTGGATCTTGAGAATTATGATGAGCAAGAGGAGGTAGAAGATTTGAAAGGGATGGAAAGGTGGATCCCTACATTCGAAGAGTTACCCCATCGAGAAAAGAAAATTTTTTCGTCGGATGAACAAAAGCCCAACTTGGAGTTGAAGCCCTTGCCCACCCATTTGAAGTACGCCTATCTTGGGGAAGGTGAAACATTTCTGGTGGTCATTAGCTCTACATTAAACATGGAACAAGAAAAAGAACTCTTGGAGGTGTTGAGAAAACATAAAGGAGCAATTGGGTGGACCATTGCGGATATCAAGGGGATAAGCCCTCTCATTTGCACCCACCGCATATATCTTGAGGAGGATTCCAAACCTTCCCGACAACCACAAAGGCGGTTGAATCCCATCATGAAGGAGGTGGTAAGGGATGAGGTTCTGAAACTACTTGATGTGGGGATCATTTTTCCAATTGCCGATAGTAAGTGGGTTAGCCCCACGCAAGTAGTACCTAAGAAATCCGGAGTTACGGTGGTTGAGAATGATGAGAATGAGCTTATTCCTACAAGAGTAATCACCGGATGGAGGGTGTGCATTGATTACCGAAAGTTGAACGCTTGCACAAGGAAAGACCACTTCCCATTGCCATTCCTCGATCAAGTTCTAGAACGAGTAGCGGGGCATCTATTCTACTATTTTTTAGATGGATACTCCGGCTACAATCAGATTGAGATTGCTTTGGAGGATCAAGAGAAGACCACTTTCACATGCCCCTATGGTACCTTTGCCTACCGCCGCATGCCATTTGGACTGTGCAATGCTCCGGGGACTTTCCAACGCTGTATGATGGGAATTTTCAGTGACATGGTGGAAAAGATAGTGGAGGTCTTTATGGATGACTTTTCGGTGTTTGGGGATTCATTCGAGGGATGTTTGGCAAACTTGGAGAAAGTTCTAACAAGATGTGAGGAGAAGAATCTAGTCTTGAATTGGGAAAAGTGTCACTTTATGGTGACAGAAGGAATTGTGCTTGGCCATATAGTTTTGGCAAGGGGTATTGAAGTCGATAAATCCAAGGTGGAGGCCATCTCCAACCTCCCTACGCCAAGAGCCATCAAAGGCATCCGGTCATTTTTGGGCCATGCAGGTTTTTATCGTCGATTCATAAAGAATTTCAGTGCATTGGCCCGACCCTTGACCAACCTGCTGTCTAAGGAGGTCCCATTTGAGTGGTCGGATGATTGTGAGGCATCCTTTAAAAAACTTAAAAGCATGCTAGTCACACCTTCGATCATGCGACCACCCAATTGGGATCTACCTTTTGAGCTTATGTGCGACGCGAGTGATTACGCGGTCGGCGCAGTGCTCGGTCAGAGGGAGGAAAATAGACCATATGTGATACACTATGCTAGCAAAACACTTAATGAGGCTCAGATGAATTACACTACCACCGAAAAAGAATTGCTAGCAGTAGTGTTTGCCTTAGATAAATTCCGTGCTTACATCATTGGTTCGCCTATTGTTGTCTTTACTGATCACTCTGCTTTAAAGTATTTGTTGTCTAAGCAAGATGCAAAACCGAGACTCATTAGGTGGATACTCCTCCTACAAGAATTCGACTTGACGATCAAGGACAAGAAAGGAGTTGAGAACGTGGTGGCAGATCATTTATCCCGGCTTGTGGTGCAAGAGGCCGATGAGCACATTCCTATCCCTGACTTTTTTCCTGATGAGCATTTGCTGTCAATTCACTCTGTATGTCCTTGGTATGCTGATATATGTAACTATCTTGCAATAGGACAGACACCACCGCAATGGAGCCCAGAAGATCGAAGACGATTTATGGCAGATGTGAAGTACTTCTACTTCGACAACCCGTATTTGTTCAAGTATTGCCCCGACCAAATCATGAGGAGATGCGTACCTGAAAATGAACAGCGGGATGTCCTTGCATTTTGCCATTCACAAGCTTGCGGTGGACATTTCTCAGCGAAAAAGACTTCGGCCAAAATTCTTCAATCAGGTTTTTACTGGCCCTCTCTTATCAAAGATTGTGTTTCATTTTGTAAGGGATGCGACAAATGCCAACGGTTGGGTAGTGTGACCCAAAGAAACATGATGCCCCTTTCACCAATACTTGTCATAGAAATATTCGACTGTTGGGGCATCGACTTCATGGGTCCTTTCCCTATGTCATTTGGTTATTTGTACATCCTCCTAGCAGTGGACTATGTGTCCAAATGGGTGGAAGCTATCCCGACCAAGACTAATGACCACCGAGTCGTAGTCAAGTTTTTCAAGGAGAACATCTTTTCAAAGTTTGGGATGCCTCATTCAATAATAAGTGATGGTGGATCACATTTCTGTAATAGGCCATTTGCATCTCTAATGTTCAAATATGGCGCACTCACAAAGTATCCACTGCGTATCACCCACAAACAAATAGCCAAGCCGAGCTAGCCAATAGGGAGATAAATAACATTCTAGAAAAAACGGTTAACCCAAACAAGAAGGATTGGTCTAATAGATTGACCGATGCCCTCTGGGCATACCGCATTGTCTTTAAAACTATTTTGGACNTGTTTATTCCTCCCTTGCCTGCCCTTTTCCCAAGTCGTTTGAAGCCACCTGTCAAGATGGCTAATTATGCCAATATTTTGGAAATGTTTAAGCAGGTGAAGATTACCATTCCACTCCTCGACACCATCAAGCAAATATCATCTTGTGCTAAATTTTGAAGCATCTATGCACGGTGAAAAGGAGGTTGAATATCCATAAGAAGGCATTCCTTATAGAACAAGTGAGCTCAATATTNTCCACTCCTCGACGCCATCAAGCAAATTCCATCATGTGCTAAGATTTTGAAGGACTTATGCACGGTGAAGAGAAAACTGAATGTCCACAAGAAAGCATTCCTCACCGAGCAAGTGAGCTCAATTTTGAGGACTAACACTCCTCCCAAATTCAAAGACCCCGGTTGTCCAACCATAGCCATCACCATTGGAAATTATCAAGTGGAGCAAGCACTCCTCGATTTGGGGGCAAATATGAATCTTCTTCCCTACTCAGTGTACCAACAGCTGCAGTTGGAGGAGTTAAAGCCCACCTCAATCACAATTCAATTGGCAGATTGTAGTATCCGTACACCAAGGGGAGTAGTTGAGGATGTCTTAGTTCAAATTGATAAATTTTACTTCCCTGTCGATTTCATTGTGCTTGATACACATCCTGTTGCAAACCTTAGCTCCCAAATTCCCGTAATACTTGGAAGACCCTTCCTTGCTACATCTAATGTCGTGATAAATTGCAGGAACGGTCTAATGAAGTTGGCATTTGAGAATATGACAATGGAGCACAATGTATTCAACTTGGCAAAGCAACCGGGTGATGATGAGGAAGTAAGTGAGGTCAATAGAATCGACACTTTGGTTGAGGAGCACTTGGAGCTGGAGGGGATATTGAAATTTAAGGAAGAAGGAATTGTGGATCTTGAGAATTATGATGAGCAAGAGGAGGTAGAAGATTTGAAAGGGATGGAAAGGTGGATCCCTACATTCGAAGAGTTACCCCATCGAGAAAAGAAAATTTTTCCATTGGATCAACAAAAGCCCAACTTGGAGTTGAAGCCCTTGCCCACCCATTTGAAATACGCCTATCTTGGAGAAGGTAAAACATTTTCGGTGGTCATTAGCTCTACATTAAACATGGAACAAGAAAAAGAACTCTTGAAGGTGTTGAGAAAACATAAAGGAGCAAATTGGGTGGACCATTGCGAATATCAAGGGGATAAGCCCTCTCATTTGCACCCACCGCATATATCTTGAGGAAGATTCCAAACCTTCCCGACAACAACAAAGGCGGTTGAATCCCATCATAAAGGAGGTGGAAAGGGATGAGGTTCTGAAACTATTTGATGTGGGGATCATTTTTCCAATTGCGATAGTAAATGGGTTAGCCCCATGCAAGTAGTACCTAAGAAATCTGAAGTTACGGTGGTTGAGAATGATGAGAATGAGCTTATTCCTACAAGAGTAATCACCGGATGGAGGGTGTGCATTGATTACCGAAAGTTGAACGCTTGCACAAGGAAAGACCACTTCCCATTGCCATTCCTCGATCAAGTTCTAGAACGAGTAGCAGGGCATCTGCCCCTATGGTACCTTTGCCTACCGCCGCTTGTCATTTGGATTGTGCAATGCTCCGGAGACTTTCCAACGCTGTATGATGAGAATTTTCAGTGACATGGTGGAAAAGATAGTGGAGGTCTTTATGGATGACTTTTTGGTGTTTGGGGATTCATTCGAGGGATGTTTGGCAAACTTGGAGAAAGTTCTAACAAGATGTGAGGAGAAGAATCTAGTCTTGAATTGGGAAAA
>CAUOFW020007169.1:129263-217710 GCA_963454935.2 Ilex paraguariensis | reverse complement strand
ACCAATCTTACCCCTAGCTTCCCATGAATCAATCGTTCATTCATGCTCTATTGGAGGAGGGTTTCGAGTTGAGACGGTATTCCTATTGGAGTGACCTCTTGGATTTGCCAATATTTGTTTCTCATTTTACTAGCATCAAAACAACTTCACCAAACAACTTCCAACAATCAAAGATTTTACACTTTCTTTCTCCCAAAATCACCTCCCCTCAGTTTACTTCCTTCCCCGTGGAAACAACATTGGAATACCACCAAGTAAAACACGATCCGCGAAAGTCTCCTTGCTCTTGGGGAACATTTTTGTTCACATATACTCACATTTAAAATCTCATTCATCCACCATTCCATTGTCCTTTCTTTTGACATTATCCCTAGGAGAGTGACACTCCCCTTTATTCATATACTATACATGCTAAAAGGTGATATTTATAGGTTAAGAAATAACAAGAAAATTTGTCAAGCAGTTGCACAACCTGAAAGGTATGCATCCGTAGGGAAAAGTACCATAGGGTCAAGTGAAAGTGGTCTTCTTTTGATCCCCCAAAGCAATCTCAATCTGGTTATACCCATAGTAGCCATCCAAGAAGTAGTAAAATAGATGCCCAACTACTCTTTCCAACACTTGGTCGAGGAATGACAAAGGGAAGTGATCATTTCTTGTGCACAAGTTGAGCTTTCGGTAATCAATACACACTCTCTAACCTGTAATCACCCATGTTAGAATTATCTCAGTCTCATCATTTGCAACGACCGTGGCTCCCAACTTCTTGGGTAATACTTGCATGGGGCTAACCCATGTACTATCGGCAATTGGAAAAATGATACCTATATCAAGTAGCTTTAGCACTTCATCCCTCACTACGTCTTTCATAATTGGGTTCAACCTCTGTTGTGGTTGTTGGGATGGCTTTGAGTCATCTTCAAGGTAGATGTGTGTGTGCAAATGAGGGGCTTATCCTCTTGATGTCGGCAATTGTCCAACCAATCGCTCCCTTATACCTCCTCAACACTTTCAAGAGATCCTTTTCTTACTTTCCTCCAAAGTTGAGCTTATCACCACTGGAAAAGTCTTATCATCCCCAAGATATGCATACTTAAGATTGGATGGTAATGGCTTCAACTCCAAGATGGAATTTTGTACGGTCGATGGGAAAAAAATATTCTTGTCTAGACATGAAAGTTTCTCAAATGTAGGAGTCCATTTTTCCAACCCTTTCAAGCTCTCTGGCTCCTCTTGCTCTTTAACCTCTTCCTCCTCCAATTTCAACATGTCCAACAGCCCCAAGTGCTCCTCTACCAAGGTGTCAATCCTATTGACTTCTTGCACTTCCTCATCATCCTTCGGTTGTTTACTCAAGTTGAACACATTGAAGTCCATGGCCATGCTCCCAAAAGTAAGCTTTATAAGACCATTTCTGCAATTAATAATAACATTAGAGGTAGTAAGGAATGGTCTACCTAATATAACAGAAATTTGGGAGCAAGGGTTAGTAACAAGGTGAGTTTCAAGCACAATAAAATTGATAGGAAAATAAAAGTTATCTACTTGAACCAAAACATACTCAACCACTCCCTTCGGTGTTCAAATGCTTCAATCCGCTAATTGAAGAGTGATTGAAGCTGGCTTCAACTCTTCAAGTTGGAGTTTCTTGTATATCAAGTAGGGTAGGAGGTTGACACTAGCCCCCAAATCAAGAAGTGCTTGCTCCACCCGGTAATTCCCTGTTATGATAGCAATTATGAGGTAGCCGAGGTCCTTAAATTTTGGTGGGGTGTTTGTCCTCAAGATTGAGCTCACTTGCTTGGTGAGGAATGCCTTCTTATGGACATTGATTTTTCTCTTCATTGTGCACAAGTCCTTCAAGATCTTTGCACATGATGAAATTTGCTTTATGTCGTCGAGGAGTGGAATTTTGATTTTCACTTGCTTGAACATTTCAATTATATCAGAATAGTTAGCCACCTTGAAGGGTAGCTTCAAACAACCATGTAGAACATCTCAACTTCGGGGTCATGACTATGTCTTAGAATTAATTAATGGACATGAAGATAGTTGCAATGATCAATTCAGGATGGACCCTAACGTGTTTGTGTTATTTTGTGAGGAACTAAAAAGTAAAGGAAATTTGAATAGCTCTAGGTATGTGAAAGTTTAATAACAAGTGGCTATATTTTTCCTAATTATATCTCACAATGAGAGAATTCAGATAGTAGCTAAGAGGTTCCAGTATTCAGGCCAGACTATCCATTCTTACTTTCATCGTGTCTTGAATGCTGTTTGTAGACTTGGTGTCCATATTATCAGATCTCCTGATTTCAATATTATTCTACCTCAGATTCGGTACAATCCAAAGTACTATCCATTCTTTAAGGTAAGATATATTTTATTACTTGGTATTTGTTATGCACATAATTTATTCATATTAATAGTTTATGTGTCATGTTAGAATTGTATTGGCGCTATACATGGTACGCATGCTAATGCGCGTGTACCAGTGGATGACCAAATATCATATCGTGGCAAAAAAATTGAACCAACACAGAATGTAATGTGTGCATATTCATTCGACATGCGATTTACATTTGTGATTAGCGGTTGGGAAGGAACTGCCAATGACTCAAGAGTATTAATTGAGTCTTTTCATGACCCAGAAAATAACTTTCCAATTGTACCCATATTTTTATTTATACAAATTATCATGTTAATTTACAAGCGTACTATTTGACAGATAAGTATTATATTGTTGACTCTGGATATACGAACATGCCGGTTTTTTTGTCACCATATTGTGGAGAGAGATATTATTTACGTGAGTATATAGGTAGTGGTCGACGTCCAAAAAGTAAGATAGATTTATTCAATTACCGTCACTCATTTCTTCGGAATGTCATTGAACATTGATTTGGAGTACTAAAGGCTCGATTTTCCATTGTCAAGCAGATGCCCCCTTATCCCATAAAAACACAATAATACATACCAACAACTTATTGTACCGTGCACAACTTCATCAGAATGCATGCTCGTCAAGACCGATTATTTGATAAGTTCAGTGATGAAAATAGGGATTGTATTGGCAATTCGGGATTGACTTCACAAAACTTAATTAAAGTGGATATCAGTCCAAACCAACTTCGTCAGATGGTTCGTGTGAGAGATGAATTGTGGGCATGACTGCATGGGCATTGATAGACATTATTGTTGTTGGTGTGTATGAACTATGACTTTTGTTGTTGGTGGTGCTAACTTTAATGTGGTTTTATTAGTATTAATATAACTATGAAGTAAGAGATATTTATGTGGAATTTTTGAAAATCATGGGATATATTTGTAGTATGTTTGAAAACTATTAGATGATAGTTATGGATTATTGTTCTAACTTTTTAATAGCATAGAATTATGTTAATGTATACAAGTTCCTTTAGGAATATTTGATAAAATTATAACGATACAGAGAAGATTAATATGACTCTTGTGCAATGATAACACGCATAGTCACAAAAATAAAATAAAATAAATAATAGTGTTATAGCTAAACGAGTTTTTTATTTTTGTTTTTAAAATTTTTTATAACTATAAAAACAACCAAACATATTTTCTGTTTTCATTTTTTATTAATGAAAATCTAAAACTAATTCTGTTTTTTATTTTCTAAAAACCCAAAAACTGTATACGTTAACAAACAGGCCTCAGTCCTCTGAGTGGCTAAGTCGCATTTTATTTGGGCCTTTACAAACACCAAAACCCAGTTTAGTTCCGTCATTTTAGTCTTCACCTGCAAAACCCTACCTTATATAAACCCTAAAACCACACACTGACCACCTCCGACGCCGCACCCTCAAACTCCAACCCCCTCTCTCTCTCTCTCCAACCGCCGCCCCCTTCAAAAAATGCCGCCAAAGTTCGACCCATCACAGGTGGTCGACGTCTACGTCCGGGTCACCGGAGGTGAAGTCGGAGCTGCCAGCTCTCTCGCCCCCAAAATCGGTCCACTTGGTCTGTCCCCAAAGAAAATCGGTGAAGACATCGCCAAAGAAACCGCCAAGGACTGGAAAGGCCTTCGCGTCACCGTCAAGCTCACCGTCCAGAATCGTCAGGCCAAGGTCTCCGTCGTTCCGTCGGCCGCAGCTCTCGTCATCAAAGCCCTGAAAGAGCCAGAGCGCGACCGCAAGAAAACCAAGAACATTAAGCACACTGGGAATATCAGTTTGGATGATGTGATTGAGATCGCGAAGATCATGAGGCCGAGATCCATGGCTAAGGATTTGAGTGGAACGGTCAAGGAGATTCTCGGGACGTGTGTCTCGGTTGGGTGTACGGTTGATGGGAAGAATCCAAAGGATCTTCAGCAAGAGATTGCTGATGGTGATGTCGAGATTCCTCAGGATTGATTTGATACAAAGAGCTCGGGTTTGTTTTTTCGGCTCTGTTTTCTGTTATAATTCAAGCTCTTTGTCTCGATTAATGTTTCTATAATGTTCCTCTATTTTCAATTTTGGAATTTCTGAGGATTTTGTTGGCTTAAATTTATGGATTTTACTTTTTACGAATCTCCGATTTTTAGGTATTTGAGCTCGAATGATTTGTAATTTTTTGCATGCGGAGATGTAATTTATGTTAGTGGATTTCGATTATCATCATATTTGGAACATAAACGTGATGAATTCTGATTGAAAAATTGAAGGTCATTGTGTTCATGTTTCGTTGCACTGAGCCCTTTGCTTCTCAGTTTTCTATTGAGCACGGATACATCTTTAAGTATGACATATCCGTATTGAATACAATAAACCTTGGATATTCTAGATACTTGTCAGATACATACCATATCAAACCTATCTAATAATAAATAAAGTATATGGGTACTTCTATATGCAGAGAATAATATGTAATTTTTAGTTTTAATCTTTACCGCTCTCCTTTGAATTCATATATAATGCAATACATCAACAAAATTCATATGACTTGGAAGACACATGAATTTTTTTCAAGCATTATTCATTATCACATTTTCAAAGAGATTTGATTATGCAAACAATATAGTTAAATATTGATTTTTATTCATTTAATTAATAACGTTCATTCTTACCATAGTGAGACTATATATTACGTTTTAAAAATAAAAAATTGTTAATATTATTTATTATTGTTAAAGAATCATTAAAAATTATAGTTATAAAGTCATTACATAATAATAAAAGTATAAAAAATGTATATTTATAGAAGTTTCCAGACCGTACCTATATTTTATTTTTTGAGGTTTAATTGTATCGTCCTATTCATATTATATTATACTTGTATCTCATATTTGTATCCGTGCTTCCTAGTCAGTTTTTTTACTATTTTTTGTGTGTGAGGTGGTGGTAGTGGGGATCGATCAAGATTATTATGTTGGTTCACCATGGTTTTTCAAGCTTCGTCTTGTTTGTTTTCCGTCTATGTTGATGTGTTTTTCCGTGGGATTGGTTTGGTAAATTTTCAATGAATTGGCGGATTTGATTTTGACATATATATCTGGAAATTTTGGATGCTTGTTATTCAATTCAACCTGATAGAATTGTGAGATGTAATCTTAGGTTGTGGCTAGTTTACTTGTGCACTGAATTTCATCGGCAATCTTTTTAATAGACTAATGAGGCCTATTTCTTTCGCAATTTGGTTTCAATATGTAACGGCATTGAATCACTATCTTCTGAAGTAATAAGTAAAATAGGAATTGTGCATTTATTGTCATCATCACTTTAAGTGATCTGTTTGTTTGATAATTGATGTTTGGATTTTGCTTGTTATTCATGTGCATTTTCTAGAGCAATAGAAAGTATTCAAAAACAATTATTTCATCCAAATGATCAGATCTGTGACAGGGTGTCATTTTTTTTTTCATGTGTAAAGAATAGAAATCGCATTTCTGGATCCATTTTGGTTTTTGATTTCATTTTTAGCTTTTATGCATTGTACATCAGTATAATAAGGAATATCCCTATTTTAGTATGCTTGGGGCACTTGTCTGTAGTATTGAACTTTTGAACCTGTGTTTGTGCATGTAAAACACTATTAATATGTTTGTTATGTGTGTGTTGGATGATGTGTAACGTGTTTGGTTACTTATTTCCTTACACGTAAGTCATAAACTTCAGGCACAGCTGATTTACCTAGTGGGTTGTTTGTTTTTGTGTCGACTGGAAGAAGTCGAGCCCGCTCCTGATAATACTAACATATTTCAGTTTAGTCATTTTGATGTCGGGATATGGATGAAGAGTTGAACTCACTCCTCCCCTTTTGTGTAAAGAGTTCAATATTGTCCGTACAACTGGTTTAACACGTTCTTGGGCCCTATTGTGCCTAAACCTCTTAATTTTTGGATCAGGACTTTCCACGTTTTGCTAGTTCTGTTACTATTGTAATCTATCGGCAGCCTTTTTATGACACTACAAAGTTTCTGNTTTTGTGTAAAGAGTTCAATATTGTCCGTACAACTGGTTTAACACGTTCTTGGGCCCATTGTGCCTAAACCTCTTAATTTTTGGATCAGGACTTTCCACATTTTGCTAGTTCTGTTACTATTGTAATCTATCGGCAGCCTTTTTATGACACTACAAAGTTTCTTTTTTATTTCGTAAGTTGAATATAATGAGATGGTGTGGACATTACATTCTTCTGTAGATTCTCAAGGTGTTTAGAGCACCGTGTAAAGCCGTTTGTACTAAATTTTTTATATTAAATGATTTGGCACAATTTTCTTTCACTGGTTGTTTAGTGGGAGTCGGTTGGACCCAGTAAATTTAACAGTCTACAAAGATTTGATACAAAAAAATTGTAGATAATAGAACATTCCCAATTCGTGTTCTGAATCTTTTGCTGGAGAACATGATTTTCAACCTGCTGTATCTTAATTCTTAGGGAGAATTACACTTAGACTCTTTGAGGATTGTCATTTAATTACTCAGATTTCTTGATATTTGAAATATTACACACTCCTTGAAATTTGTACGCGTGTAACACTTATATTTTTGTTAGAAATATATCGGTTAATAAATTATACTTAAACTTCTTGAAGTTTATAAGTATATAATACTTAGACTCTTTAAGTTTAAAATATTATATTTAGACAAAATATGTTCCAATGAAAGATAAAATATCAAATATTTTAAATTTTACAATCAAAATTCATTTTCTATTGTATTATTTATTGAAATAAAATTAAAATTAAAAATTTAATTTTTTCTTAAAAAACGTAATTAGTATTCAATTATATTGTCTATTTGAATTTAATTTGGTTATTTAAACGACTAAATTAAAATACCAAATTACTCCAATTAAAATTAAAAGATATTGTGTCAGTTACAATTTGAACCATTGTTTATTTTTTTAGTTTTATTCTAATATATAGTATAATAATTATATACTGTGATTTCTTTTTAAAAAAATTAGATTTTTTTTTTGATTTTATTTCAATAAATGACATAATAGAACATGAATTTAGATGTAAAATTCATGTTCTATTACAAAAAATATTCTAATCAAATATAGAATATCAAATATGTTAAATTTGACAACCAAAATTTATGTTCTATTATATTATTTATTGAAATAAAATTTTAATTTTTTTTAAAAAAATTATAATTAGCATACATTTATATTATTTATTGGAATAAAATTAAAAAATCAAACAAGGAGTCTAAGGAGTATAATATTTTAAACTTAAGGAGTCTAAGTATTATATACCTACAAACTTCTGGAGGGTTTAAGTATAATTTATTAACTGATATATTTACAATAGGGGTGTAAGTGTTATGTGTATACAAACTTCGAGCAGTCTGTGTATAATATTTTAAATGTTAGGGGTCTAAGTAATTAAGTGATAAATTTTAAAGAGTTTAAATATAATTTTCCCTAATTCTTAAATAGACTCGACAGTTTTAATCTCACTAGAAATGCTGCGTGCCAGTTCTGTTCTGTACACATCACTGAAGTAGGAAAGAGGGAGAAAGACCTTGGAGAGTTTTGTTATCAGGTTTCACACCATTAAGTTTTGGTGTTTACCGTTATATTTTTGTTATCAGATAACGTCCCTCGCGCAGAGGGGTGTCCATGGGCCGGACTGCGCTAGGCTTGCAAATTTTTTTTTGGGTGAAATCTGAATAGTGTAAGCTCAAGTTATTATCTAGCTGAGTTATCGCGCGGGTTATATCGAGCTTCGAGACAGGCTTACTCGCGGTCTTTTGTATTTATAATTTTATTTAAAAATAATAAATATTTTTATAACTTAATATTTTTATAAATTATATTTTTGAATAAAAAATAGAGTCAAAATGGATAAAAATAAAATAATGAATAATTTTATTTTTAATTAGGGAATGAACTACATCCAATAGAACAAATACATCCTAACTAGGTTGATACATACCCACTTATCCATCATTTGCATTACTATATCATTTAAAACTTGTATGTTTAATACATGCAAAATAAAATAATACATTATTTATAGTATTTAAATTTTTAAAACTTCAAATTTTAACATTGGAAGACTTATTTCAAAATTTCAAATTTAATGGTTTAAAAGAATAACATTTTTTCAAATGAAGGGTGGGTGGGCTATGTGGGCTTGATGGGTAGGGCTTTAGGTGGGGTAATGGATTTGAGGGCAAATTCAAACCCTCTTTTTAAAGATATAGGGCTCAAGTTCGGGCGGGCCAACTATTGAACTTATCGGGTTTCGGGTCTATTTTTTTTGGGTTAGATTACGATACTTGTGGGTAATCCGGTCCATGGACACCCCTACTTACGCAGCAAAAAGTATTTGCCTATTATTACATGACAAATTCTCCAAATTAACCTACTTTTGGAAAAAATAATTTATAACACGAAATAAAAGCCAAAAAATATAAAAATTATTCTAACATTCATAAAGAGAGAACATCTATCACGAAACATAACTTTCGAAATTTTTTAAATGCACAAAGTTAAACTACATAATAGAAATATGAAATACCTAACCAAATAAAAAAATATATTCTCTTAATGCACATTTTACTTTCTCCCTTTGCATTGTTTACTCTTTCCTTTGCACCTGCACGGAAAAAATAAAAAAAAGATGTTTTTTATTATTTATATCCAATTATAAATCTAACATCTGCAAAATCCAGAGACATCAACAAGGATAAGGAGAGAGACATGATACAATATAAAAATGAGAGCATAAGGATACAAACATGGCAACAAAAAAGTCGACAATAAAAAAATAAGATTTCATTGGACAAAAATTTAAACCCCCATTTGACTCTTGAATTACCTCAATTAAAATGGGCCCAACAAATTTTAAAAATATCATTTATATGAATATAATTTAATACCATCAAAGGGGCTTGAGGACTGGGATGAAAATTTATCCACCAGCCAATAGGGATATTTACATTAGGGTTCATTTACAGTACCTAAAATTCTTTTTCGATACTGAACCGCTAAATGAATATGGGTCATTGATCCACAACGAATAAATTACAACCACTGATGAAACAAAGTAACAATGTTTCACCTTTTATCGGTTATTCACTCAGTAGATAAATGAGATAAAAGGCGAAAACATTTTCATAAAAAAATAAAAGAAAGGAAAAGAAGAAACCGAAGGCGAAGACGGACAAAGAAGAAAATTAGTAGCAGAGTTCATTCACAATTTTTTTGATCCCTATGGAACCATTTAAGAGATTATAAATTAATGGGTAATGCTATTGGGACCTGATTTTTGGACCTAAATAAGTGACCTGATGATATGGCATTTGAGGTGTCCTTATCAACTCAGCAACTTAAGCCACCTAGTTTCTTAAAAAAAAAAACCTTAAAATATCAACAACTTAAAAAAATCTGATTTCATCAAAAAATCAGCCCTCTTTTCACATTCTCTCTCCCCGAACCAGTACACTTTCTTCCCCAAAGCCCTAAAATTTCTCCTCCTCTTGAACATCGATAGAGTACCCCAATCGCTAATCTTCAATCAACGCCAGCCGCATGAACAACGAGCTTCTTCATTGGAAAAACCCACCTGAACGACGAGCCACAAGCAATTAACCGATTTATTCTTCATCTTCCTTAGTAATCATCATCTGAAATCAAAGCCGGTGTTCTTCCTCCTCGTCTTCCAGTTGACTACATCTCTTCATTGAAGTCATAGCCATTCTATTCCCTCTTTATCTCTTTGCCGAAGTACACATTGTCCCGAACATCTGTCGAAATTGACTCCACCATAGTCGGCTCTATAGTACGTGTATTTTATTTTTTTTATTTTTTGGGTAGTAATTGGAGGTTGATTCAATTTGTTTTTTATTGTTATATTTCTAGTTATTTATTTTTATATATATATATATATATATATATACAAACAAAGGTTTGATTTATAGATTTGTCAAACACTAAAACAATTCATTTCCTTTTGTTGGTTATTTTGGAGCATAAATAAATTTCTTTTGTTATGGTGTTCAGGCATATTTTGCGTTAGACAAAATTCTGGTTAATCAACAAAACACGTGTTGTAGTAAAATTTTATTACAATGGAAGGTGAATCTTCAAGTAGTTTGCAGTTGATAGAAGAAAATGTTGTGATTGAAATGACAAATATAATTGAAGTAGACGAGCCTAGGGTTGGTATGATGGTCGAAAATTATAAACAATTGCTTGAGTATTACACGGGTTATGGTAAGCGGTTAGGGTTCCAAGTGAAGATAAGATCATCAACAAAAGTGGATGATGGTGAGTTGAAATACGTGAGTATTGCTTGTTCTCGATCAGTCAAGTCAAAGTCCACTTCCAAAAATCCATTGAAGCACATGCCAACATAAAAGTAGGTTGTAAGGCTAAGGTCCTAGCAATTTTGTGTGCAGATGGAAAGTGGCGACTGAACATTGTCATGCTTGATCATAACCATGAGTTGAGTTTAAGCAAAGCCCGATTTTTTCGATGTAATCGAGTGATGAGACCACATGTGAAAAGGAAGCTTGAATTGAACGATCGAGCGAGAATTAGAGTAAATAAAAATTTTACCTCGTTTGTGGTTGAAGCTGGGGGACATGCAAATATCTCCTTTTTAGAGAAGGATTGTAAAAACTATATTGAGAAAATAAGGCGGTTACAGCTCGGGGAAGGAGATGTCTTGGCAATACAAAAGTATTTCTTAAAGATGCATGCTGAAAATACAAATTTCTTTTATACAATGGACTTGGATGATGAGGGTTGGTTAAGGAATGTGTTTTGGGTTGATGTGAGGAGTAGGGCAGNTGCACGCTGAAAATACAAATTTCTTTTATACAATGGATTTGGATGATGAGGGTCGGTTAAGGAATGTGTTTTGGGTTGATGTGAGGAGTAGCGCAGCATATCAAGAATTTGGTGATGTTATTACATTTGATAGTACATATTTGACAAATAAGTATGACATGCCCTTTACTCCATTTGTAGGTGTCAATCATCAAGGGCAATCGACTTTGCTGGGATGTGATTTGATCTCCAGTGAAGACATAGAAACATTTACTTGGTTGTTTCAATCGTGGCTTGCATGTATGTCTTGGAAAGCTCCACATGCCATAATTACCGATCAAGACAAAGCCATGCAAAAAATAGTTGAGATTGTTTTTCATAATGCTAAACATCGATGGTGCTTACAGCACATAATGAAGAAATTGCTTGAAAAGTTGAGAGGTTATGAGCAGTATGAATCCATCAAATATTTCTTGTAGAGGGCCATTTATGATTCATTAAGTTGTACTGAATTTAAAGAATGTTGGAATGGAATGATTGAAAAGTACATGCTACATAATAATGATTGGTTGAGTGGGTTGTACAATGAGAGCCGTTGTTGGGTGTCGATCTTTGTGAGAACCATTTTTTGGGCGGGAATGTCTACAACACAACGAAGTGAGAGTATGAACTCATTCTTTGATGACTATGTCAACTCTAAGACTACCATGAAATAATTTGTCGAACAATATGAAAATACATTGAAAAGTAAGGTGGAAAAGGAGAACCAGGAAGAATATAAGTCTTTGTCTTCGCAAGTCCCTTGTGTAAACCCATTAAGACATGGAGAAACAAGTTCAAGGAGTTTACACTATCTCAAAATTTAAGGAGTTCCAAAGCGAATTGACAGGGAAGATATATTGTGATTTGATTTCGGTCAAAGTGGAAGGTTTGATTTTTGAATAAGACATATATGAGGATATCATGATTGAGGAGAAAAAAAAGAGTGCAAATTTCAAGGTTTGGTTCAATGAAAAAGATTCTGAAGTGAAGTGCAATTGTTGATTGTTTGAGTATAGAGGAATATTATGCAAGCATGCAGTGGCAGTGTTAGTCTGTAGAAATATTTACTCACTTCCTGATAAGTTGCTTGACAAAATTCCTTGTAGTTTTCTAACCTCTAAACATCACCTTTTAGCATGTATAGTTTATGGATGAGGGGGAGTGTCACTCTCCTATGGGTGATGTCAAAAGAAAGGGCAAGGAGATGGGGTAAAATGAAATGATAGCAATATGATGTGTAAATGCACAAAAAGTGTGTGTGTTGTGAACAAAAGTGCTCCCCAAGTGCAAGAGTCTTTTGTGTGTCATTGTTTTACTTGAAAAAGTAATTCAAGGTCGTCTCCTCAGGGGAAGGAAAGTTCAAGTGTGGTGAAGATGATTTTGTGAAAAAAGGAGAAAATGTAACATCTTTTGTTTGTGTTTTGGTAATTGGAGTTTTTGTAAATGAAAATACAATGGAAAACAAGTGTTGGCTAATCTAAAGAGGTCATTCCAATGGGAGGGCCAATTCAACTCGAAACCTTCCTCCAATGGTGCATAGATGAACGATTGATTCATGGGAAGGTATGGACGAGATGGAATGAGTATCTAAATATAAATCGTGACCAGGCCTATGGAATATCAAAGGCTCACCATCTCTCCACCCTTAACCCAGTTAAACCGAACTATCGTACACCGAGAGGAGGAAAGAAAATGAGTTGAAATGGCAAACCCCAAGAGGAGGTCTCCCTTGGATTAGCCAACTAAAAATCAATCTACTCATGAAAGCAAGAGGGAAATGCATAATGTAAAGAGACATAATGAAAAAAGGAAACATGAAACTTAACGTAATGCAAGAAATCTTAAACTATGAAGAAAAATATGCAATACCCATTTTAAAGCTAGGAAATGAAGAAAACTTAAGACAACAATGGTAGAAACTAAGATACTCAATTAAACTTGCAAAGCACTTGAAATAAATGACATTAAAAATAAATAATGAAGTTTACAAGAGTCTTACAATAAAATACAAGTGAAACGATGGAAGAAAATGCAAAAATCCAAGTTTTCTATCTACTATTAATCATCTTCCTCCTTGGAGCTTTCTAAACTTAGGTAGCCACCTCCAAAAATCTTTGTTGAATGTTGAATATATGGTGAAGAGCCTTGCAATTTTTCGTCCATGAGGGTCCCTAGGGTCTGTGTGAAAGGCCTCCCATCAATAGGGCACTAAATGGATGGGCAATGTAGGCTATCACAGGCTTAGCCTGCACTCCTAGGATTCACCCCTTCTCTTTCTCCTCATTGAATGCCAAGACTCAAAAGTCTTCAACTATGGTGTAGGAGGCATGAAAATGTGCAGAAAATGTTGGGGTAGGTGTGGGAGATGTGTAGGTGGGACCCCCAAGCAAGTGGGGCATGAATGCAAGTGTTCTGGGCACTTCTGGGCAGCGTACCGGTACGGTTTGGCTACTGGAGTTCGGGGTACCGGTACGCGTACCGGTACACTCTGCTGCTTTGGAACCAGTTTTTGTAGAATTGTCATAACATTTGATCCAACCGTCCAATTGAGTTGAAATTTTTAAACCATACATAAGACATCCAGACATACAACTTTCATGTTTTGTACGTCTTCAGATTTGAAGTGGATCATTGTCAAAAAGGAGGAAAACCGAGGTACTTCTGCAAAATGGTGTGGCTACTGATGCCTATGTTACCAAACACCAATACCTCCTTGATTTCTTTCATTTTTAAGCCTCCAAATCCTCATGTAATGTATACATATCTTCACCACTCCTCCACACTTAGTTTCAAGGTTCTAAAATCCATCATTTAAGGTATAATTGCCTGCAATATCGAAAATTCAACATTATTCATAATTTCGGCTAACTCTAAGTACTTAGATGCAAAAGTTTATTTAAAATTCATGTACTGAGGCCGTAAAATATACAATATTATGCGCTCATCATAAGTACATCATACGGAGATAGAGGAAGGATGTGAAAAGAAGTCACACAAAGATTAAAATCAGTTATAACTGTTTGAGTGCCACACCTGAAGCAGAACAATTTGATAAAATGTGCAATGCTTTTAGCGAGTTGGCAAGCTTGGCGGCTGAATATGAAGATAAGTGCACGTTTGTGATAGAGTGTATATATGATTTAAAGGAGAAACTACAACAAAATGAAAGAGGTAGTGGAAGATATCAACCAACTCCCTGCTCGATTGTTGGTAGAAACTCCGGTGATGTAAATGATATATCAAAGGATAGGAATATACTTACTCCATTAGCAGTTAGAAGCAAAGGCAGTCCACCATTCAAAAGAAGCAATCAAAAGTTGAGAATTTACAAGGAAAAAAAAAGGAAAAACGAAAAAGAAGACGCTATCGCATGGAAATCATACCACTAAAGGAGAAGAGGTGTGAATAAAATGAAAACTTTTAAAATAATAATATAGTAATTATTTCCTTTTGTTATTTTATTTTTTGTAGGATTGTCGACCAAGTGAAAGTGATGCCATTGGATTTGTTGATGGTCAACCCACGAGTGAAGCGATTGATGTACTTGGAACACAAGAAAGTATTGGGATGACAGTATGACATCAACAACCAAATTATAATTATAATATTTGAATGTTATTTATTATTGTGATCTGTCTTAATTTTTTAACTCTAAACATGTAGGATTTGCGGATTACACAAACGGTTAATGTTGGCATAAGTGATGGTCAATACTCCTCTTTGCAATTTTGTAATGTGAGTTATGAAAATTGTATATGTTGTTATCTTGTTGACATCGTAACTTTTTTTTTATTGTATTAATCTACTGTTTTTTTTTTGTGTGATAGAACAATATGGCCTTGCTATGGGGGGTCACTCAAAGAGGTCTTGGAAATCATTTCATGGTTAGCAATCTAAGATTCATTATATAAGTTCTTGTTTTTTTAATGGTTGTCCTATAATTTCAATTTATGAAATTTCTTATTATTGTTTACCATAACCAATATCTTTCTTGCGATGGTGAATAGGGTATGCACCCTGTGCCTTGTTCTAGCTCCAAAGAAATGGTAGACATTTTTAGAATTGCCAATTACGTCTTCAACATCAATGTCAAATGGCAAGTATATTTATTGAGTTGGAGAGAAATTTAGGAATTTTTGTTTTTTTATTCAAAAGTTAAGTTTTTGTTCTTAAACTTGAATCAACCATTCATTGTACTATTTTTTTTTCCCTATAGCAGGTATAGAAAAGAGGAATATTGTCTAGTTTTGCAAGAGGAAGATTTTAGTGTTTTGTGTCCACTTTGTGTTACCCAGTCCATCCGCCGTGATTTCTATTGCTATGGTGGTATTGATTTGCATTGTTATGCAAGAAAAAGATTACCTAGTTGTGCAAGAGAAAGACTGTAGTTAGTATTTTGTGTCCATTTGCTTTACCAATGCTGTATTGTTCTAATACTTTTGGATACTTTGGATATTTATAATATAATTTAAGGGTTGAATTTCGCCTTTTAATAATACATTATTATGGTTTGAAAATTTGCTTAATTTTATTACTTGGTTAATTTTATCATCAAAATCTAACTGTATGACTTGTGTCTATTTTACACAGGCAATGATCCTAGTTTGTGTGTTTGTGTGGTTGTTCCTTGGATTTGTGTGGTTGTATGAATGCTACTAGTTTCTGTGGTTCCTGAATGTCTAGCTTTACTGCATGGAATTAATTTGATTCTGCAGTATGGCCTTGCAAAGTATCAGATTCTTGTTGAATTTGATTCTCAAATACTTGTACATATGGTGTTAGAGAAGGCAGAGATACCTTGGAGGTTGCAGGCTGTTTTGGACAAGATCATAAGTTTGTTGGGCATTTTGTAGGTGCAGATTAAGTGTGTTTATAGGGAAGCTAATGTGATGGCTGATTTTTTTAGCATCCTTAGCTGTTTAGAATGGGATTTATACTAATTTTTTAGGTTGTGGTATCTTACCACTTGTTGGAAGGATGCTGTTATAGAGGGATCAAAATTTACTGTCTACTGCCAAATTAAAAAGGGTTGTTGACAGAGGTATTTTACCTCTTTAATGACTCATGCTTGATGCTTAGTAGGTTTTTGCAGGCATTGTAGTTGAATAGAGGTTTTCAGAGGCTGGTCTATTTGCAGCAGCTGTACAGGAGGAATTTTATACTGTTTTGTCTAGTTTTTGGCATCAAAATTCTATTTTGTGTTTTAACAGTTTTTCTGTTTTTTGATTCTTGTAAATTTGAGATTTATTCAATAAAATTCTCTTTTCATAAAAAAAAAAACTGGTTTGTGTGGTTGTTCCTTGGATTTTTCAAAGGCAATGATCTTTCCTCCTCAATTTTGTTGTGCATTGTGGTTGTTCTTTTTATACTTGAGTGGTTGCTTCTTTTTTTTTTTTTTTTGGGTAAAGAAATTTTTGTATTGATATGAATCAAAGATTACAAGAATCAAACTGCAACAAAGCATTACAACAACCAAGATATCAAATAATACAAACCTCAAATGTATCAAAGCATTTTTACAAACAGGTAAGCCATTTCTTGGCTTTAATCCTTCAAAATCTCTAGTTGCCACCAACATTAATCCCAGGCTACTCTTAACAAACCAAGGTAATTAAGCCTATACAATGCATCCACACCAAACCATTTGAAAAGAGTTAGCCACCATCATCAAAAACCAAATCAGTTTTGGATCTCACCATNTGCATTAAGCCTATACAACGCATCCCACACCAAACCATTTGAAAAGAGTTAGCCACCATCATCAAAAACCAAATCAGTTTTGGATCTCACCATAGGCAGACCTATGTAGCTACTGCCAAGGTTTTGTTCAATATGATAATCCATCAATTCTCCATCAATTATAAGAATTTACAACTGTTTTTCCCCAAACAACAACCCATCAATTCTAAAACAATTTACAATAGATTTTACAATGTCCAATACAACATAGTGCTACATAGACAATTCATTGAATAGTTTGCAAGCGAAATCAATCTTGAGACTCCTACACAAACCTTTCCTCCCAAAATACCCAACTTCAAGCACACAAACCGCGGTCCCCATTTTCATCAACAAATCAGTTAAAAAAAAATATTCATCTGTAATTCATAGGACTGTTGATATGGTGCTGGACAATGGGTTGGTTGACTGCTTGTGGCTCGTTGGTTTACTACTTGTGACTCGTTGGTTTACTAGACAATGGGTTGGTTTACAAGGAGGAAGAACACCGACGTGATCTAAGATGATGATTACTAAGGAAGATGAAGAATGGATCGGTTTACTGCTTGTGGCTCGTTGTTCAGGTTGGTTTTTCCAATGAAGAAGCTCGTCGTTCATGCGGCCGGCGTCGATTGAAGATTAGCAATTGGGGTACTTTGTCGAAGTTCAGGAGGAGGAGAAATTTTAGGGCTTTAGGGAAGAAAGTGTGCTTATTCGGGGAGAGAGAATGTGAAAAGAAGGCTGATTTTTTGATGAAATCAGATTTTTTTAAGTTGTTGATTTTTTAAGTTTTTTTTTTTAAGAAATTAGGTGGCTTAAGTTGCTGAGTTGGTAAGGATACTTCAGCTGCCACATCGTTAGATCATTTATTTAGGTCCAAAAATTAAGTCCCCATAGCATTACCCTAAATTAATTAGGTTGAGATTAAGGTAATATTATCTTTAAACAAAAAGATACACTTAAACTTTTTACGATAAGGTTATACTCTTTGTGGGTGCACTAACCCCACATTTTGGGGGTGAGATTACGTTATTAACATTTTCTGGTATTGTTGGAGTGAGGTTATCACTTTATGGGTGTGAGCTACCACGTTTTTGGTTTTAGTTAGCACGTTTTATGAATGAACTTAACACCTTTTGGACAAAGTTACCAATTTTTGGGTTTGATTATCACATTTTGGGGTTAGGTTAGCACATTTTGGGTGGATTTGCCACTCTATGAGATGTGGTTACCATGTTTTGGGGTGACATTTCCACTTTTTCAGGTTGCGTTATCACGTTTTGGAGTTGAGTTAACACATTTTAGGTGAGTTTACCATTCTATTGGATGAGGTTACCATCATTAGGGGGATATTACACATTTTTGGGTGTGTTACACATTTTGGGATTTGGCTAGCATATTTTGGAACGTGAGGCTATCACTTTGGGGGTAAGTTTAGCATCTTTTAATTAAGGTTACCACTTTTTAGAAGCAAGGTTAAACCATCTTTTTTAAATTAGGATCAGTCATAACTATTTATTCATACGACCGGTCATAAGTAGGAATGATCGATCCTAATTTAACAAATGGGTTAATAATACTTTTATTCCTAAAGTATGCACGTTTTGTCAAATTGATTTTTAAAGTATCAATGTTATCAGTTTAGCACCTAAAATATTTAATTTGTGTTTACAACATCCAATAAATATTCAATTTATCAAATTAACCCCAAACTAACATGAAATTTCATCCAAAAAATATTTAATTCATCAAATTAACGCCAAATTAACATTACATTTAATTTCATCTAATAAACATTCAATTTATCAAATTAACATTTAAATTCAACTATTAACATTAAATTCATCAAAATAACACCAATTAATAATTAATTCATCAAATTAATATTCAATTCATTCAATTGATAATAAAATTAATTTAATTAACACTCAATTCATCAAATTAACATCCAAAATCATTCAATAAAAATTCAACTTATCAAATCAACACCAAAGTAACATGTAATTTCATCCAATAAATATTTAATTCATCAAATTAACATTAAATTTCATCTAATAAGCATTCAATTCATCAAATTCAATTATTTAATATTAAATTGATGAAATTAATATTCAATTCATCAAATTAACACAAAATTAACATTCAATTCATCCAATTAATAATTAATTCATCAAGTTAATTTTTAGAATCATCTAGTAAAGATTCAATTTATCAAATCAAAACCAAAATACACATGCAATTTTATCCAATTAATATTCAATTCATCAAATTAACACAAAATTAACATTCAATTCATCAAATTTTCATTTAAATTCAATTAGTTAACTTTAAATCCATCAAATTAACATTCAAATTTTATCCAATTAAAACCCAATTCATCAAAATTAACACCAAATTAAAATTCAATTCATCCAATTTATATTCAAATTCATCAAATTAACTTCTAAAATCATCCACAACAAGTGTAATAGGTTATGAATTCTAGGCTACTTCAACCTTTTACTTCCAATGAAGTGGTTGCAACTGTCATGCAATTTCATCATTTGAAAGCATTCGGTGCAGATGGTATGGCGCCTGTTTTTTTACCAAAGGTGTTTGGGGAGTAGTTGGAAGCCAAGTTTCAGAGCTGGTTTTAGATTTTCTGAATAATGGTCATTTTTGTCTGAAAATCAATTATACTCATATTGTTTTTATTCCCAAGTGAACACTCAAGAGGAAATGTCTCGTTTTCGTCCGGCTGATCATACTCAATAATCATGAATGGAGATCAAATTGGTTATTTTCTTTCACATAGGGGTTTAAGGCAAGGTGATCCGTTGTCTTCTCATTTATTCTTATTGTTTTCTGAAGGAATCCTGAAACTTCTAAAGAGGGAAGAAGATGGAGGAGGAATTTAGTGCTTACCAAGACGTGATCCAATGTTCACACGTCTACACTTTGCGGATGATAGCTTATTTTTCGCAAGAGCAAACAAGTACAATGCTGAGAGGATCAAAAATTGTTTCTCTCTTTATAAGAAAGCATTAAGTCAGACTATTAATATATCCAAATCCGAAATTGTTTTTTGGGTTAATTATACTGGAGGTCCCTTAAGTATGAAATTTGTCTCATTTTGTTCTTTAATATTTCAATTACATCATTTTTGTCCCTGAAGTATTGAATATGTTTCTATATGGTCTAACAAGTAAACAATGTTCAAATTGCTAATAATTTTTTATCATAAACTTGTCACGTGATACTTAAATATTAACAAAAAAATAATTTGGATAACTCTTGATTAAGTTTCTACTCAAATTTTGGTTCAATAGCTATCTAAATTACACAATTTTAATCATGAGCTATCCAAATTTTATTCAAAAACTACCTATATTACACATCTTTTTGTCAAGAGTTATCTAAATTTTTTTTAAGAGCTATCAAAATTATTTTTTGCCCATATTTAAGTTTTACATGACAAGTTTATGATAAAAAAATTATTAGTAATTTGGATTTTGTCTGCTTGAAGGACCCTATAAAAACATATTTAATATTTCAGGGACTAAAATGATGTAATTGAACTATTAGGGACCAAAATGAGACAAAACTCATACTTTGTGGACCTCTAGGTGCAATTAATCCTTGTTTTTTTTTTTTAATAATGTTATTCTTGCTGAGAGAACTTCGGTTTTCGAATTGTTAGCTTTAACGGTTGTCTTGAGCCATGAGAAATATTTGTGTTTGACTTCAGTATTGGGGAGAACGAAGAAGCAGATGTTTGACAATATTAAGCAAAGGTTTTGAGCTAAAGTTCAAGATTGACAAGGTAAGCTTCTTTCATGTGCTGGGAAGGATGTTTTGATTAAATCTTTGTGACGCAAGCAATACCTACATCCTCCATGCCCTATGTTAAACTCCCAGCTTCCTTTTGCTCTGAAATCGATAGCCTTACGACTAATTTTTGGTGGGATCATTCTGATGAAAGTAAGAAAATCCATTGAATTTCCTGGGAAAAGTTGTATTTATCAAAGTTGAAAGGAGTTATGGGTTTTCATAATATTGTAGTTTTTAATCTTTCCTTGCTAGCGAAACAGTACTGGAGGCTCATTCATAATCCAGATTCTTTACTTTCTCAAGTTCTTAAGGCCAAATATTTTCCTTCTTGCTCATTGATGGAATCTCGTCTTGGGTCTAATCCTTCATATTCTTGGAGGAGCATATTAGTATCTAGAAAAATTGGAGAAGCAGGCTTGAGATGGAGAATTGGGGATGGTCAAAGTATAAGAGTAAAATATGGTAGGTGGATTCCTAGACCATTTTTTGTCAAGCTTATGAGTCATCTGCTTGATCTCTATGCGGATACAAAAGTCAATTTCCTTATTGATAATGGGAATAAAGGTTGGAATATTGGGCTACTTTCGACAACAAAATTTTGGATTTTGAAGTTCAAGAGATTCTTTCCATCCCAATTTGTCCACATTTACCGGAAGATCGACTACAATGGTATTATATGAAATATGACCATTTTTCGGTTTGAAGTGCTTATCATTTAGCGATTGAACAAAATCTAATTGGTTTTCATCATGATTCTAGTTCTACGAGTAGAGGAGGGGATAGATGGCCGGATCTCTTTATTTGCTCTCTTAAAGTGCCAAACAAAATTAATTTTGTTTGGAGGTTGTTTATAGACATTCTGCCTACTCTATGCAATTTACAAAGGAGAAGAGTCCAAGTTATTATTAATGAATGTTTCATGTGTGGGGATTCTTACGAGTCATCTTTCCATTTATTTATGGGATGTCCCTTTGCAAAGGCCTTCTGGAAGATTGCCGGTGTTTGTTATCCACATGGTAGGCTGTCTACTATTGAAGAATGGCTAGTCTTCATTTTGGAAAATCTTTTTGACGAACAGGATGCATCGGTAATCACTTTAGCTTGGCCCATCTAGTACAATAGGAATAAGGTGAGAGTGGAGGAGTGTTCTAAGGTGCCTTTTGAAGTGGTTGAATTTTCAAAGAATTACCTCCTCCAATATCATTCTATTCATAATCAAGGTTTAGAAAAGGATTTTCACATCGATAGTCTTCAGATTACTAGTTGGACTGCTCTCCCGGTTGGAAGTTGCAAAGTTAATTTTGATGGGGCATTATTTCATTCGTCTGATTGCTCCGGGTTAGGAGTGGTGTGGTAAGAGATCATAATGGTCGTTGTTTAGCAGGTTACAGCCAGAAAGTTGTTGGGTGTGATGAGTGTGCAAAAATACATTTTAAATAACCTATTATTGGATTAAAATGTTAAATATGAATAGAAATAATTACATATAATTTATATTATTGAATTTAATATATATTCACAGTGAAATATATTTTAGCATGATTTTATAATATTTTAAATCTTAAATATTGTATTCTTGATTGGTGAGAGATAATTTACAATTAGACTTTACACTTAATATTTTTTGGACTTTATTATTTGATTTTTATATATTTTTTTTATTTTGATAATAGCCTATAGAGTAAAAAAATTGAAACTGATATTGCAGTCACGTGGATCCTCACTCAACAAATTTGGGCTTTAGCTTCCCTAAATACGTACAGTTTGCGCTTTAGTGGCTGAAATAGAGGAGCTGGAATTAAGTGGTGAGGAAAAGGTTTTTTTTAAAAAGGGGGCATTGACCTTTAACTCTTGCTTTTTCTTTGGCTTGGGCGGCTGGAAGAAAAACAGAGGGAGGCGGCTATTCTTTCTCTTTAGGGGATGGATGCAGATCAGGGAGGAGGACTCTGATGGCTGCCGGTTTTTTTTTTTGTTGTCCA
The DNA here is from genome assembly GCA_963454935.2 of Ilex paraguariensis. NCBI lineage: Eukaryota > Viridiplantae > Streptophyta > Magnoliopsida > Aquifoliales > Aquifoliaceae > Ilex > Ilex paraguariensis. The sequence continues at coordinate 194,917 of CAUOFW020007169.1, read as the reverse complement.
TTATATCTATAGGTAATTAATTCTCATGTAAGCGCAAGGGATGAATTTGCATAGTAGATGATATTTTATTTATTTTTAATTTATACATTTAATTTCTAATTAGTAAAACTCTTTTGTTTTATCATTCTCAATTTATTGTTGATGTTTTCTTCTCCGAATAATCATAGAATATATTCTATTTATGAATTTATTCATGCTTTTTCTATTGAATGGATTAGCTCTTTGATTATGTTTGGATCAATTATTTTTCTATATTGATTTAATTCTTTGTTGCAATATCACTTCTTAAGTATATTGTCGTCATTGGACTTTCTCAATAGTGATAATAGTTTACGTATTTTCAAAGTGGTGAATGATTTTTCAAAGGGTTGCATGTGGTTTAATCTTGGTTTATAAATCTATACCTTCCGGTTGAAAATTTTAAGAATTGAATTCCCAATTGAGTTATTCAATGAATTAAGAATAATTAAAATACCAGTTTTGTATAAGGGATTCCCAACGCTGTACTGTTTATCAAATTTGAGTACTTTTTCTGTTAATCACTTTGTTTCACTTTAATTTGCATTTAAAATTAATCTTTATTCTTTAGTAATCATTTAATATTTTTCTTTAGTTTTTTTGTTCCTTTTACTATTCTTTTAATTTGTTCCTATGTGGAATCGATACATCAAAGCTGTGTTACAGCTACTATGTTATTCTTTGGGCATAATCAAATTTTGGCACCGTTACCAGGGAGACGATAGAATATAGTTTTTTTTTTCTTTTCAACAATTTACAAAAGCGGTAACTTCATTCCTTCTTTTAGCTTGTTGCATTGTTATTATTATTATTTTTCTTCTTTCTTTTCATAGTATTTTTATTCTTTTAGTATTTCATTGCTTTGCATGCACAGATATAGAGACGCCTTGGGTATATTTGCTCATAGGCCTGTGGTAAAGTTATAATCAAATTTTTTAAATCCTTTATTTGACAATACATCGAGTCCTGAAGAAATGGGTGAACACGAAGATCAACCCATTAGNTGGTAGAGTTAGAATCAGATTTTTTAAATCCTTTATTTGAAAATCCATCGAGTCCCGAAAAAATGGGTGAACATGAAGATCAACCCATTAGAACACTTCATGATTACCTCCACCCTACACGCACAGCCACACAATCATGCATCATGTTTCTAGCTAATACTCGCTAAATGGATTTTAAAACAGGGATGATACAGTTACTCTCTAATTTTCATGGCTTGGAAAATGAAAATCCATATGTGCACATTAGGGAGTTTGAGAAAGTAGTTGCGACTTTTCATAATCAAATTGCACTTGATGATGTTGTGAGACTTAAGTTCTTTCCTCTCTCTTTGAAAGATAGAGCTAAGAGTTGGTTATACTCGCTAAGACCATGATCTATTGGGTCATGGAGTGAGATGATTCAAGTCTTCTTTAATAAATATTTTCCCCAACATAAGACCAACGCTTTAAAAAGAAAAATCTCCACCTTTTCACAAAAGGACAGTGAGACTTTGTATCAGTCTTGGGAGAGATTTAAGGAGTTGTTGAGTGTGTGTCCTCACCATGGGTATGAGAATTAGCACTTAGTGAACTATTTTTATGAGGTACTTACACCTAGAGAACGCCAATTTGTGGAGATGATGTGTAATGGTGAGTTCTTACAAAAAGATCTTGATGAGGCCATAGAATACTTCAATGAGCTTGCTAAAAAAACTCACACTTGGACTGGACCTAGTGCTACTGAAAGCACAAATAGGTCACAAACTATAGGAAACCCAAATGGTGGTGGAATTTACCATCGCAGTGAAGATGATAGCCTAAAGGCTAAGGTTGAGATGCTCACTAGGGAGCTAGATATGCTAAATACTAAGGACCTAAAGCTAACACACGTGGCTAATCATGCAGAGTTTTTTAGACCATGTTTTGAGTGTGGCAAAGTAGATCACCTCGCCTAAGAATGTCTCACACTTTCTAAGATGAGAGGGATGTATGAGGAACAACGTAATGCCTTAGGTATGTACAAGAAGTCTTTTACCCCTTACTCTGATACCTATAATCCGGGGGTGGTGCAATCACCCCAATTTCAACTAAGAGTCTAAAAGTTAGTCGTCTGCTGATTAGTACTTAAATGTAGCATATTATTATGCCGTTTTAAGACTAATTATACTTTGATGGAGTTCAAGTAAGGATATTTAAGGTTCTAAAGTGAACAAGGGCTCAAGGGCAGCAAAAGTCACATTTGAATGTCACACCAGAACATTAGAGAATGAAATTGGAGAGGCTGGGGACAAAGCAAGAACGTTTGAATGCCAAACCATGTTCGAACATCCATCCGAACTATGAAAGAACCAACCTGCTGAGACAGTGTGTTGCAAACAAGCACCAAGACCTTGAGGTACTTGAGTACCACGTTCGAACGCCAACTAATGTTCGAACGTCCACTTGAGTTAATTGAAGGCTAGACTAATGAGACATGGCATGTTGTTGCAAACAAAGGAGGACTTTGAAGTACTTGAGTACCACGTTCGAACGCCAACTAATGTTCGAACGTCCACTTGAGTTGATTGAAGGTNATGGCATGTTGTTGCAAACAAAGGAGGACTTTGAAGTACTTGAGTACCACGTTCGAACGCCAACTAATGTTCGAACGTCCACTTGAGTTAATTGAAGGCCAGACTGATGAGACATGGCGTGTTGCAGCAAACAAAGGAGGACTTTGAAGCACTTGAGTACCATGTTCGAACGCCATTCAACATTCGAACGTCCTTTGGAATCAATTGAAGAACAGACTTTTGCATAAAGTGTGAAAATGAACTTTGACAGAAGACCACTTGAGTGGAAAAGGTTAGGCCCCATCTGGCATTCGAACGCTTATAAAGCAAGACCAGAAGAAACGTTCGAATGGCAGTCAACGTTCGAACGTCCCTAAAGCAAACCAGAAGACAACGTTCGAACATCGATTCACGTTCGAACGTCCTCCACAGACTGCCTGCAGAGTAGTTGGTTTTCTTGGGCGGCAAACACTATTCACTCATCTTCTCTTATCTCCTATCCCCCTTTCTCTTCCTTGCCTATAAATACTCCCACGTTGGGAGCTCAAAGGGCATCATCTTTTTTTTTTTTTTGTTTGTAAAATAGAGAGCTTTTCTTCTTATCAATTTTTCCCTTGTAAATTAGAAAGCTAGTTTATATACATTGCTTGTTTCATTTTAGTATCAACCATGACGGAGGCTGAGACTCCCCTTGTAGTTGAAGTCTTTTATTTATGTATGTTAAGTCTTTACATTTATGTTGTGACAATCATGATAGAGACTTAGACTCCCCTTGTAGTTGTACTTGCTTTTATTTACAAGTATCAAGAGAGATAGCTCATCTTTTGGTTATGGTGGAAACCCTCCAAAAGTAACTAGCTTTCTTCTACTTTTATTGTTCATGTATTTCACTTCCATTGCTTGAGCATCCGTCTTTCTTAGAAGAGTGAAACTCTTCCACTTTTCTAGAGCTTTACCAAAGCTGTGAAGAGTAGAAAGTGATTCACTTATTCTTCATTGAAGATAAGCTCTTTGTTTAATTTGCTTCACTTAGTAGCTCCTCTACTTGGAGGGATGAGTATCACTCACTTTTCTAACTTTGCTAAGGTCATGAAGAGTGAGTAGTTCCTCATTCACTCTTTAGTAAGAGGTGATGAATATGTAGATTATCCGAAAGTTATGTTTGTGCAACTCCTTTATGCTTTAATGTTTTATACTCCACTTGCTTATTGGATGATTGAATGCATCTAGCAAAGTTGAGATACTTTGTCTAACCAAGGGTTCCCTCTATGATACGGATGACTCCTGCATAGAAAGACCCCTTGGTTCAAGGCAAGCACCTGACTAACTCTTTATGACAACCTTTCAATCTCTACTATTATTGCGTTTTATTCAAAGGATGAACCATTAATGCCATGGTCAGATGCCTTGTAAAAATACTTGCTTGTTTGTAGACGGGTTAAGTATCGGCATAGACAATTCTTGTAAACTTCTAGAAAGGCATCGAAATCATGTTCTTAATTCGCACAGTCCATCTTTATCTTCTGATTAACTTGCTGTTGACACGGGGAGTTAATTGAGTTATAAAGCACAAACAAAATAAACCAGATAGTAAATTACATGTCCTAATCCTCGAACTAAAGGGTAGCTGTTACATTTTGAGAATCTTATATTTTGTCTAGAAAACTCTTGAAAAGAATCTTCTATTCTATTCAAGAAACTCCACCACTCTAAACTCTCGAAATTTCTAGTCACTTGGTCTCTATTATTGCTTAATTCAAAACACCAATCATAGTTCCCTGTGGATTCGATTCGAACTTAATCGGATTATTACTACAACTTGACCTCCTGCACTTGGGTGTACACATTTCAGATCAAATCAAGTCTTTGGCGCCGTTGCCGGGGAGCCATAAAAAGTGTTTTACAGTAAAAGGTAAAAAGACCTCACTTTTTGTGTATAAATTTGTTTTACTGTATATAAAGTTATTTTAATTACTTTTATGTCTGAAAATGCTCCTCACTATCAAAATTTTCCAGCTGAATCTTCTGGGTCTGTGAATCAATCTGAACCACTTTCACTTAGATCAGTAGCAGACTCTTGTGAAAGTAAAATGATGAATGGTGAGAGACGAGAATAAATTCCTGTAAGAGAGGGGGAAGTACCTAACATTCGAACTCTAAGGGATTCCTTAAATCCCATAAGAAATAGTGTCCTCTCTTGTTTTATCTTTCCTAGAGATGCACCCCACTTTACTGTAAAGACGGGGATAGTTCAACTACTCTCTCAATTCTNCTCTCTTGTTTTATCTTTCCTAGAGATGCACCCCACTTTACTGTAAAGACGGGGATAGTTCAACTACTCCCTCAATTCTATGGACTCAAAATAGAAAACTCATATCTGCACATAAAAGATTTTGAGGAAGTATGTGGAACCTTTCAAGACAATTCCAAACTGGCCAAGATGAAACTTTTCCCTTTTTCCTTAAGGGACAAAGCTAAACAATGGCTAAATTTTTTAAAAACTCTTTCAATACCTAACTGGCAAGCACTACATAATGAATTTTTTAGAAAGTTTTTTCCTCTACACCGCACTAATGCACTTAAAAGAAATATCATGAACTTTTTGGTTAAAGAAGGGGAAACTTTTTACCAAAGTTGGGAAAGATTCAAAGATCTTCTCCAGTCCTACTCACACCATGTTTTTGAGAATTGGAGTTTGGTGNATGAACTTTTTGGTTAAAGAAGGGGAAAATTTTTACCAAAGCTGGGAAAGATTCAAAGATCTTCTCCAGTCCTACTCACACCATGTTTTTGAGAATTGGACTTTGGTAGGATTTTTCTATGACTCCTTGCCCAGTAGACTACGCCAGTTTGTCGAAATGATGGCTCAAGGAGAGTTTATGGGAAAAAGTCCGGAGGAGGCATTCAATTTTTTTGACACCATATATGACAGTTCTCAAATGTGGGACTTTGCCTCTTCTACCACTGTTGAAGCCAAACCATCTACTTCCCAAGGAGGTAAATATGTCTTGAAAGATGACGATGACCTAAGAGCAAAAATGTCCACCTTGTATCGAAAGCTTGAAGCTTTAGAGATGAAAAAGGTTTATCAAGTTGATGTTAGCTCTCCTACAGAACAAGTATGTGGGATCTGTGCGCTGATAGGACACCCTACTAGGGGATGTCCTACCATTCCGGCATTCAAGGAGGTTCTGTTGGAACAAACAAATCTTGTCTCCAACTTCAACAAGCCTTACTCCAACCCATACTCTGAAACATACAATCCAGGGTGGCGGAACTATCCAAACTTCAGTTGGAGGAACACATAGCCAACTCCCATGAACCAACAACAAGATTCGCACCCACCACCTCCCGCATACCAAGAAGGTTTGCACCCACCACAACAAGAACCTCCCACATACCAACCATACCAACCACCACAAAAGAGAAACCTTGAGGATACACTGAATCAGTTTATGTACAGGAAAATGAACTACAACAATAGTTCTACTTAGGTTTTTATTGATTTCAAAACACAGACCACTCAATCTTTCGATGATCTTAAAAGCCACATCCAAAATTTGACCCAATCCATGACCACACATGAGAAAGGTAAGTTTTGTGCCCAACCAAAACCACTACAAGGCCAATTTCAAGTGAAAAATCCTGTAATCATGGAAACTCCACTAGCCCAAGCCCAAGTTGTCACTACACTAAGATGTCGCAAGGTGATTGATAAGACTATCAAAGACATGCTACTTCCAAAACCAAAGCCTAAATCAATCCCAGTCAATCCACCAATTGAGAGTGAAACAATTGAGCCTAAATGTGAGAAAGATGAGGAACCCGAGCCCATGATTGAATAAGAACCAGAGCCATCAAGGGAAGAAGAACCCTCGTGTTCTATTCCTGCTTATTTTCCTCATAGACTCAAAACTGCACAAAAGTTGAATAATCTGCCAAAAATTTACGAGCTCTTCAAGCAAGTAAAAATCAACATCCCACTTTTGGATGCAATCAAACAGGTTCCATCTTATGCCAAGTTTCTGAAAGACTTGTGTATAGTCAAGAGAAGCTAGAATGTTCAAAAAAGAGCTTTCCTGACAGAACATGCCAGTGTCTTGCTTCAACACAAAACTCCTGCAAAATACAAAGATCTAGGGTGTCCGACTGTGTCATGTGTCATTGAAAATTTCAGAATCGAACAAGCATNCTAGAATGTTCAAAAAAGAGCATTTCTGACAGAACATGCCAGTGTCTTGCTTCAACACAAAACTCCTGCAAAATACAAAGATCTAGGGTGTCCGACTGTGTCATGTGTCATTGAAAATTTCATAATCAAACAAGCATTGTTAGATCTTGGAGCAAGTGACAATTTGCTCTCATTCTCTGTTTACCAACAGTTGGGTCTGGGAGAACTCAAACCCACAAGTGTCACACTTCAGTTGGCAGACAGGTCTGTCAAAATTCCTAGGGGCATTATTGAAGATGTACTTGTCCAAGTGGACAATTTTTTGTTCCCTGTTGACTTCATCGTCCTTAATACTCAGCCAGCAAGATTTTTAGAGAACCCAATTCCTGTTATTCTTGGTCGACCATTCCTAGCAACTTCAAATGCACTAATCAATTACAGGAATGGGGTCATGAAATTAACCTTCGAGAATATGACTCTTGAGCTGAATATTTTCAATGTTGCCAAACACCCAGGAAAGGACAAAGAAGAAAGAGAAATAAATTTCATTAAGTCTTTGGTCCAGGACCATCTGAATAACACATTTCTGTGAAAATTCCACTAAACTTTCTTTGTCAGAATCCATCACATCTAAAAGAATAGATGATGATCCAAAGAATTGCCCGAATCATGCTATTGATACATGGACCCCCAAATTCAAGGAACTTTTGCCAAGTGGCACAAAGCCACTTTCATCCAATGTCAAGCCACTAAAGCCTGAATTGAAACATCTCCCATCTGACCTCAAATATGCATTTCTAGGAGAGGACGAGTCATACCCAGTGGTAATTTCATGTAAGCTCACAGACTTGCAAGAGTCTAAACTGATTGAAGTTATTAAAAATCACAAAAGTACCATTGGGTGGACCATCGCTGATTTGAAAGGTATAAGCTTGTTAATCTGCAATCATGATATATACCTGGAAAAGGATTCAAAACCCTCTCGTCAAATGCAGCAACGACTGAACCTGCACATGAAGGGAGTTGTGAAAATGGAGGTGGTTAAACTCTTAGATGCAGGGATAATCTTTCCCATCTCCGATAGCAAATGGGTTAGCCCAACCTAAGTTGTGCCCAAAAAGTCTGAGGTCACAGTAGCAAAAATGAAGCCAATGAACTTGTACCAACTAGAGTCGTCACAGGATGACGGATGTGTATTGACTACCGAAAGCTTAATTTGGTGACTAGAAAAGACCATTTCCCTCCTCCTTTTCTGGACCAAGTTCTAAAGAGAATTGCAGGCCATGAATTTTACTGTTTCCTAGATGGCTATTCTGGGTACAGTCAAATTAAGATAGCACTCAATGATTAGGAAAAAACTACATTCACATGCCCTTTTGGCACCTTTGCATTCAAAAGGATGTCATTCGGGCTTTGTAACGCTCCTACAACATTCCACAGATGCATGTTGAGTCTGTTCAGTGACATGGTCGAAAAAATTTTGGAAGTATTCATGGATGACTTCTCTGTCTATGGTGACTCATTTGATTTGTGTTTGGCCAGCCTAGAAAAGGTATTAATAAGGTGTAAAGAGACTAATCTGGTGATTAATCTGATTGGGAACTTGCCTGCTCCCAAGACTGTGAAAGATGTCCGACATTTCTGGGACATGCAGGATTTTAGAGGAGATTCATAAAAGATTTCAGTACCATAGCAAAACCCATGTGTCATCTCCTGAGTCAAGACGTAATCTTTGATTGGAGTGAAACGTGCTAAAAAGCTTTTGACAAGCATGTTAATTTCTGACCCAATAATGCAACTCCCTGACTGGACTCTACCCTTTGAGCTAATGTGTGATTAAGTGACTATGTTGTAGGTGCTGTGTTGGGACAAAGAAAAGATAAGAAATCACATGTGATTTACTATGCAAATAAAACTTTGAATGATGCTCAAATGAATTATTCGACAACTAAAAAAGAATTACTTCTCGTAGTCTTTGCTTTGGAAAATTTTTGTTCTTATCTTGTTGGTTCTTCTGTTACTGTATTCACTAACCATGCAGCACTGCAATTTATGCTCACAAAAAAAGATGCTAAACCAAGGCTCTTGTGATGGATACTCTTACTTCAAGAGTTTGACTTGGTCATTAAGGACAAAAAGGGTGTTGAAAATGTGGTGGCGGATAATCTATCCAGGTTAACTTATGAATTTCACGAGGATGGAATGCCAATCAATGAAAAATTTCCTGATGAACAACTGTTCATAATTGATGAGACCCCATGGTACGCTGATATTACTAATTTTCTTACTACTAGAATACTTCATCTGTCCTTTTCCCCCATGGACGAAAAGAAATTTTTGAGAGAGGTTCACAACTTCTTTTGGGAAGATCCGTACGTATTTAAGTAATGTAAGGATCAAATCATAAGATGTTGCATCCTCGCTCAGGAAAGCAAACAGGTAATAGTATTTTGTCATTCTGAAGCATGTGGTGGCCATTTTTCATTTAGAAAAACTGCTGCAAAAATTCTGCAGTGCGGATTTTACTGGCCCACACTTTTCAAAGATGTCCATGCTTTTTTTTTAACTTGCGATAGATGTCAAAAGTTGGGAAATATTTCAAGGAGAAACATGATGCCTCTAAACCCCATTCTGATAATTGAAATTTTTGACTATCGGGGCATTGATTTTATGGGACTATTAGCCCCCTCCTTTGGCCATCTATACATTTTGGTAGCCGTAGACTATGTATCCAAATGGGTTGATTCAATTCCATGTCGGAATAATGATCATCAACCGGTGATCAAGTTTTTAAAAGAAAATATTTTATCCCAATTTGGAATCCCAAAACCCATCATAAGTAATGGGGGTGCTCATTTTTGTAATCGACCTTTTTGGAATCTGATGAAAAAATACTTGATTTTTCACAAAATTGCAACTCCATACCATCCACAAACTAGTGGACAGGCTGAATTAGCTAATCGGGAGATCAAATTAATTTTAGAAAAAATGGTAAATCCAGACCGCAAAGATTGGTCGTCAAGACTAACTGATGCACTCTGGGCATATCGTACTGCTTTTAAAATAATTTTGGGCATGTCTCCTTACCGATTAGTCTATGGAAAGTCTTGTCACCTACCTGTGGAATTGGAACATAGGGCATACTGGGCTATTAAGGCAATGAACTTTGACATGGACAAAGCTGGACTAGCAAGAAAACTTCAGATTAATGAATTGGAGGAATTAAGAAATGAAGCATATGAAAATGCTAAGATTGCAAAATTCAGGATGAAAAGTTTTCATGACAAGAACATAGTGCGAAAGTCTTTTGAACCTGATCAGAAAGTTCTACTTTTCAATTCAAGATTCCGCCTTTTTCATGGTAAGTTGAAGTCAAAATGGACTGGACCATACATTGTCAAAAAAGTGTTTGAACATAGGGCAGTGGAAGTGGAGAACCCATCGAACGATAATATCTTTACCGTCAATGGTCAGCGATTGAAACCTTTTGTGGAGGATTTTGTCAAAAACGTGGAGACCATTCTTTTAATGGATCCAGAACTTTGCTTCAAGAAAAGCACCTGCCGACACAAAAAGGGGCCGGGGCCGGGTCAAGGAAAATCCAGTTCAACTCGAACCACACCACTGCCTTTATAAGGCCCCCATCCCTTTTTCCTCTCTTTCCACACACTTCTGTCCCTTTCCCCTTTCCCCTTTCTTTTTCTTCTTCTTCTTCTTCTTCTTCGCTATTCGTGATCTTCTGTAAAACGCGACATAACCCCAAAAGCCTTATGACCATACTACCCGAAGACCCAGTCCTTCGTCTCATGATCTGCGTGTGTTTACTCTATTTGTACATGGCTATGCTTCTTCTATTTGCACTCAGAATCAAGGATTTTCATCCTAACCCAGATCTACAACGAGATATTTGATTTATGTATTTTGCTTGTAGATTTCGGCTAATGAACAAANTTTGCACTCAGAATCAAGAATTTTCATCCTAACCCAGATCTGCAACGAGATGTTTGATTTGTGTATTTTGCTTGTAGATTTCAGCTAATGAACAAAATCTCTTCCGTTCAACCTCATCTCCAAAGCTCACCATATCGGTAAATTCAAAACATTGGGGATAATGTTCAATTTAGGTTGGGGGGAGAGAACTACAGTTCATATGTGCTCGTAGAAAATTTTTAAATTTGTGTTGTTGTTGTTGTTGTTGTTCTTGATCAGATTGTATACCGTATTTTGATTACCATGTTTCGCATTTTGATGGTTATGTTTGTCGGTCATCTCTGATCATCTTTGTGACTGGCAGACGTTAAAAAATTGGATAGTGAGTCTTAAAAGTATAGAAAGCATGAATGTTAAACTTTTCCGGTTTAGTTTGGGAGTTCTACACACTTTTCCTTCTGATGTGCATACTGTGATCATGAGGAAAGGAAGATTGGTGGGAAAGAATAAGATCCGAGAACAACAAGCAAAACTCATGTGCCGCAGAAGCACTTTTGCTAAACGCCATCGTGCCAAAAGACTTGGTCCCTATAAACAGTGTGGTAGTGTCTTTCACGAGAAGAAATATAACCAATGTTCTAAACCAATTTCTGGTCGCGCACTTGATCGATTAGACTGGATAGTGAATGGGCAGAGTAAAGATTATCTTGACACGCCATCTTATTTCGGTACTCTACTTAACCGATTTGTAAGAGAGAAAATTGGGAGAGTTACTGGTTGTTCAAAAGGCATAGAGATAGATGAAGACTCGGATTAGACTTCTTTTTAAAACTATGGAAAAATGTACTTTTGTTGGGGATGAAAGCCAAGGGTCCGAATTTTTGTAAAAAAAGTGTAAAAATCCTTTGTATTTTGTTTAAACTCTTTTGACTGAAATGAAAACATGGGCCGAGTAATGAACGTCCCAAAATACTAACCTACAACATGGGTAGGGATTTGTCTTGACATGCCATGAAATTTGGTTCAAATTTTTTATAAATAAACTGTTGTGATTGTGTGTAGAGTAGTGTAGAAATTTTTAAAATTTTGGTTCAACGTTCGAACGTCGCTTGCTTACAGTACTCAACCTCTGATGAAGTCTCTGATGGAAACAAAAGTACTGGGAGCTCAGTTCGTTCGAACGCCAATAGCACGTTCGAACGATAGGAGCTTACAGTACTTTGGTTTCTGACAGAACTCAAAAGTCCTGGGAGGTCACCACGTTCGAACAACAATTAACGTTCAAACATTTTTGTTAAAATTCTTCTACAAACGTTCGAATGACTTGAACATTCAAACATTCCTCCTCCGACTATAAAAGCCTGGACCGTCTTCCCCAGTTCAAAACCTCCAAAATCCTCTAAAACTTGGAATCCCTTTTCACTCCCCAGCCTTCAAACCTCCACCCATTCCTCAATTCGACTAGAAATTGACCATCACAAACTCATTTCCATACTCTTCACAAGAAAACTCAAGATTGTCACACCCTTTCAAGCTCAAAACCGAGAAAAACACAATGCCTAGGGTTAAGCTTCCTGCAAGGCGCAATCCACCAATAAGCTAGGAACCTAAATTTGTAGAAGAAATGATTGAGGAAAGAGAGGGGAGGCAAAGTAGGAAGAGGTATGATCGAACAAGGTTTCCCAGTACACTCAAAGCCGAAAGGTACGAGAATTTCTTTCAAAACCATGCTATAGTCTGTGAAAGGGATGTAGTTGTTACTGACTTTGCGAAATTGGAAATTTTGGAGGAAATGGAGAAGAGGGAATGGGTGTGGTTTTTGAGAAATGGTGGGGATGTCGTTGTTGACTTGGTGAGGGAGTTCTACTCCAATGCGAGATCATCAACGGTGTCATCCGAACATATGTAAAGGGCACCCACATTGATGTAGATGAAGCGTATATTTTGGAGGTAAGGAAAGAGGTGCCTTGGGTGCAAAACCAAACTTACCCACCAAAAAAAAATGTTGCGTTGGGTAGGGTTAGGAAGGAATTGACAGGGATGACTGACTTTTCATGGGGAGGAATAAGATTTTTGAAACAAGGGGAGCTCACCGACAAGTACAAAATGCTAAATTTGATTGTGGTGTCTAACCTAACCCCCATAGGAAGGAAAAATGAGATTTTTCCTGAGATGGCTCGCTTGATTTATGCACTAGGAAAAGGGCATAGCATCGGCCTCCCCTCNCATGAGATTATGCCAAAGTAAAGTTTGTTTTCCTCAAAACTTCACTCTTATACTAATTATGCATGAGATTTTTTAACTGGCCATCTTCTGATTACATGCCCCTTTTGAGAGATAAGTCACTATAATCAGAGCGATTTGTTTTGCTAAGATCATTCCNCACTTTGGTGACTAAGATTTGCACTAATAATGGGGTCAAGGTGAGGCCTGAAATGGAAGTTCAAAAGCCAATGGGGCCATTAAACAAAGGCTCTTTCAAGAGAAGTCAAGGGCATAAGGGCACCCCAGCGGCAAGACAAGAGATGCCATTGACCCAGGGAGTTGACAAGGTACAAAATGAGCTTGATGTAGAGGAGGAGAAGGAGTTAGAGAGATAACATATGCAGAGACAGGAGGAGGTAGGCACCAGCACCCACAGATCATTACGAGATATTATGCTTGGCATCGAGGCCAACCAAGCCAAGATTCTCCANTTTTTTAGTCAACAATCTTATATACACATTTGTTCAACTGAAGTTTGTGGGTAGCTTCACTGAAAACCCTCACGAGACAACACTCGTCCACTAGAGTAAACCTAGTGGTTTAATGGCTTGTTGCATTAGCTCAATGCAACCGGATGACCTACGAAAAAGGCAGTCGAAATGGATTTGCATTTTATTTATGTTATATTACTAGAGACTAGCAATATTTAGGCTGGGGGTGTGATTAGTACTTAAATTNTATGAAATGAATGATTCAGTTTATCTCTCTCATTTGTTTAAAATGCATGTATAGGATTAGCACTGTAATTCTTGTTAATAACGAAACAGATGTGGATGTTAAGATTGTTTGTGAAAATGACTAAGCACATGATCGGTTTGACACCTCAACTTAACAACCAAGAAGTAAAACCTCGTTTTTTTGGAACCTTGATACTATCTCTATGATTTAATTGTTAAATGTACATCAGTATTTGCTACTCTTGAGGTATACGGTGATCAGACTCGAAATTGGAATCGCTATATAACCAAAATTCCTCAGAACACTTGACATAATTAGTGGAGATGACAAAGAAAACCATGGTAAGTCTTGAGCTTTATGGTACTTTTTGAGAGGATATCAACAATTACTCAAAGTAAACTCTTTCACTTCTGATCTCTTTCAATAATCTTATTAAACTTGCTTTGATTGATGCACCTAAAGTGATCTATTTTCATAACCCACAGGGAACTTTTGCATACATATACATATACACATACTTGAGAAAGGATCTTAANTAGTAACCCTGAGGTACTTGAATACCACGTTCGAACGCCAACTAATGTTCGAACATCCACTTGAGTTGATTGAAGGTTAGACTACTGAGACATGGCGTGTTGCAGCAAACAAATGAGGACTCTGAAGTACTTGAGTACCACGTTCGAACGCCAACTAATGTTCAAACGTCCACTTGAGTTGATTGAAGGCCAGACTGATGAGACAANAAAAAACCCGTGTGATGACCAAGCCACAGAAGCATATATTTACCATACCTTGCTATCTAATTTCTTGCACCCTCTTGCAAATCAATATCATACAGAAAGGCAAGAAAAATAGAAAAGAAAATGGTGGCTACTGTTCAATAAAAGGAAAATAGGTGGAACCAGCCAAAAGAGAAAAGATACTATGAGACAGGAAATTGTCAAGAAAGTGAAAAATGGGAAAAATAAAAGAAAGAAATCTCATTCTCNGACTTCTGCATATAGTGTGAAAATGAACTTTGACAGAAGACCACTTGAGCAGAAAAGACCAGGCCCCATCTAGCATTCGAACGTTTATAAAGCAAGACCAGAAGAAACGTTCGAACAGTAGTCAATGTTTGAACGTCCCTAAAGCAAAATAGAAGACAACGTTCGAACGTCCTCGACAGACTGCCTGCAAAGTAGTTGATTTTCATGGGCAACAAATACTATTCACTCAGNTGTGCAACACTGCGTAAAAAGATAGCCTTTGATCACCAGTGACGTTATTTCATTAGCAACTGACCTCTGGCCTCATTACAACATACAAAAAGCCCTAGGTGATCTCAAGTGTGGTGCATATGTGTATTGTCTACTGNTTCACTCAGCCTCTCTTATCTCCTATCCCCCTCCCCTTCCTTGCCTATAAATACTCCCATGTTGGGAGCTTAAAGGGCATCATCTTTTTTTTTTTGTAAAATAGAGAGCTTTTCTTCTTAGCAATTTTTCCCTTATAAATTAGAAAACTAGCTTATATACATTGCTTGTTTCATTTTAATATCAACCATGATGGAAGCTTAGACTCCCCTTGTAGTTGTACTTACTTTTATTTACATGTATCAAGAGAGATAGCTCATCGTTTCATGTATTTCACTTTCATTGCTTGAGCATCCTTCTTTCTTAGAAGAGTGAAACTCTTCCACTTTTCTAGAGCTTTACCAAAGTCGTAAATGATGGAAAGTGATTCTCTTATTCTTCATTGAAGATAAGCTCTTTGTTTAATTTACTTCACTTAGTAGCTCCTCTACTTGGAGAGATGAGTATCACTCACTTTTCTAGTNATTCTTCATTGAAGATAAGCTCTTTGTTTAATTTACTTCACTTAGTAGCTCCTCTACTTGGAGGGATGAGTATCACTCACTTTTCTAGCTTTGTCAAGGCCATGAAGAGTGAGTAGTTCCTCATTTACTCTTTAGTAAGAGGTGATGAATATGTAAAGATTATCTGGAAGTTATGTTTGTGCAACTCCTTTATACTTTAATGTTTTATATTCCACTTGCTCATTGGTGATTGAATGCATCGAGCAAAGTTGAGGTACTTTATATAACCAAGGGTTCCCTCTATGATACGAATGACTCCTACATAGAAAGACCCGTTGGTTCAAGGCAAACACCCCGGCAAGCTCTTCATGATAACCTTTCAATCTCTACTATTATTACGTTTTATTCAAAGGATGGACCATTAATGCCATGGTCGGATGCCTTGTAGAAACACTTGCTTGTTTGTAGACGGGTTAAGTCTCGGCACAGACAATTCTTGTAAACTTCTAGAAAAGCATCAGAATCATGTGCTTAATTCTCACAGTCCATCTTTATCTTCAGATTAACTTGCTGTTGACACGGGAGTTAATTGAGTTATAAAGAACAAACATAATAAATCGGATAGTCAATTACATGTCCTAATCCTCGAACTAAAGGGTGGCTGTTATATTTTGAGAATCTTATATTTTGTCTAGAAAACTCTTGAAAAGAATCTTTTATTCTATTCAAGAAACCCCACCACTCCAAACTCCCAAAATTTTTAATTACTTGGTCTCTATTATTGCTTACTTCAAAACACCAATCATAGTTCCCTATGGATTCGACTTCGGACTTAACTGGACTATTACTACAACTTGACCGCTTGCACTTGAGTGTACACATTTTGGATCAAGTCACCTGCATAACCANATTATTTCTTACTTCAAAACACCAATCATAGTTCCCTATGGATTCGACTCCGGACTTAACTAGATTATTACTACAACTTGACCGCTTGCACTTGGGTGTACACATTTTGGATCAAGTCACCTGCACAACCACCCTAGATCATATCCTGCACCTTATAATGCACCTTCATCTTCTAGGAGTCCTTTAGAAGACACTTTGCATGCTTTTATTGAGACATAGGGTAAGACTAACCAAAAGTTTGAATCTTTGATTATGCAGGTTGTTGAAGAAAACAAAGAGATAAAGAGCCAAGTGTCCAAATTGATGAGCTCTTTGAGTGTGAATGAGCGAGGTAAGTTCCCTTCTCAAGCTAAGTCCGCACCCCATGGTCTGCATATGGTGCAAGAGAATTTGAAGGATGTGAATGTCATTGTGACATGAAGTGGTGATTCATTACACATCCCAACAACGAATAAATCAAAGGATGTAGAAAAGGATCAAGACAATAGTGATGTTGAGCTGCCCAAGGAACCTAAGGTGACAAAGAGTCTTATTAAGGTACCATTCCCTCAAGCTTTAAAATCAAGCAAACGAACTCTGAATCCTAACAATGAAAACCTAGAGAATCTAAGACAGGTAAAAATCAATCTTCCTCTCTTGCATGTGATTAAGCAAATTCCTACTTATGCAAAATTTTTTAAGGATTTGTGTACAGTTAAGAGGAAGCACCATGTGAAGAAGACAATGTTTTTGGTAGAGCAAGATAGTGCTCTAGTTGAGCATTAGATTCCTTCCAAGTACAAGGATCCTAGTTGTCCGACAATTGCGTGCAGCATTGGAACTCACGAGTTTGTGCAAGCTTTACTATATTTAGGAGCTAGCATGAATCTAATGTCATATTCTATTTATTTGCAGTTGGGGTTGGGTGTAAAATCTGGGTAAATTTAAAATTTTTACAAAAAAGGGTAAAACGGTAAGTTGTCACTATAATGCGAAATTAAAATACGTATTTCTATAGAGCTTGGATGATGCAACGGACTTCACCATTGGATTCATCTCGCAAAATCAAGTTGCCTAGTCAATTTTTATAAAATTCTGAGATAGTCAAATTTGTTACGTTTTACGAGACAACTGGGTGTCGGGTTACCTCACAAACGTCCCCATAAATAAAATTTATAAAATTTCCTTATAATTGAATGAAAGTTGAAATAAAAATAATTTGAACTTAAATCGGGACGAAATTAAGTCATTTCGGGACAAAAATAGACCCAAAAATGGGGAACGTGCAGTGCAACGTGGACTGCACAATTAAAGAGTATAAATAAGGGAGAAATATCTTATTTCTCCCCATTTCTATCGGTTGGCACACGTTAGAAGAGAAAGAGAGAATAAAAATAAAAATTTCTACCTTCTCCCTACGATCTACAGAGCTCCGTTGGTTGAATCGATTCCGACCAAGAGTTAAAGTCAACCACCTTGACGAGGGCTACACATCCATACCAAAAATGACAGATTTCACTGAAGATCCAAAGAGGATATTTTGGAAAATCAAGGGTTTGGAGTTGGGGTTGTGTCCTAGAAGTTATCTACACTTCGTTTTACACTTCCACAGGTAGGGTTCCCTCATACTTTGGTTTATTTCTAACCAATGGTGTCCATAGGAAATGGTTAGGTGTATAGAAATCGCCTATTGTTATGGAAATGAGGAAATGGGTATAGAAATGACTTAGACCAATTTCTAGCTGAATTTGGTATAGGGAAATTACTTGTTTAATTTCTTTGAACTTGTTATTATGTGGGCAATTTTGTGTGATAACATGCTTGGTGCCTTAAAGGTGTTTGCTAAATGCCTATGTGAGAATTAAGTTTGTTATGACATGAATGATGTATAACATCCTTGTGATATTGTTGTTAATATATGCTTAGTGATAAATTGACGGTGTGATAGATTTTGGTGATTACATGCATATGATGTAAGTTGCCATTGAATATGATGATATACGTCTAAATTGCTCATTTGGCATTCATTGTATTTTGGGCATAATAGTTGGCATCTCATTCATGGGCTTTGGGCATGAGTGTGAGTGTGTGTGCATGGTTTAATCAAACATTACTCTTGGTGCTTGATAAGTGAACTTGGGAAGGTTGGATCGAAGATCCGGGCAAGTTGCATGTTGCATGAAAAATTTGTATGGGTTATAGCAAGAAGGGATAAATTCTCCCTCGGGTGAAAAACCCGGCTACTTGGTTCATACATTCCCTTATGGTGAAATTTCAGAAAAGTGTAATGGCGTACAGAGCCAGCGGTGTGATTCCAAAATCTGATACCCAAATAAAGATACATGAATTTGTTTTATAAAATAGTCATTCGGTGTGAAACATTAATGATGGGGTCTTGGAATTGTCCTTGATTTTCATACATGTAGCATTGCATGGGTTGAAAGGAGCTAGTGAAGGGTCGAGGTATATTGCATGAGTGAGTTTCATCTCATTTTAAGGCATAACATAGTAGAATTCCAATGTAGAATTGTATATTCTTGATTGGAATGGATAATGGTTTTTGATTGTTGCATGTGCACATTTCATATGCTCATAGGTTGGGGAGTATTCTCTATAGGAGTTACTCTATTAAGCGTAGCTCACCCTATACGGAAAAATATTTCAAATGGGGGATACATGCTGGTGGACGGCTCTTATTCGGGTCCTCGAAGATGAAGAGAGAGGCCGACTTGTGGCCTTTGATCTGTATTTTTGTAAAACATTGTAAAAATCATGTTTTGGACATGCAATCTTTTGAAAATGATTGTAATAGAACTTGTTTTAACTGTATTTGATGTACAAATATATGTTATATGAGTTTGGGTAGGTTTGAAATGAATTGAAAATTTAAAACATGTGAAATAGGCAAATCTGGGCAGGACCTACTGGTAGAACGTGGTCCTGTAGGCAACACCTACCAGTAGGATCTTGTATAGGCAGAATTTGGTTTAGCAGGTAAGACCTTCCCGGTAGGACTTTTCCAATGGGCACAACCTACCCATAGGTTCTCTAAAAATCTGAAATTTTGAAATTGTTTTGCCATTCTTTTTGGGCTTTGAGTTCTTTGGTTCAAGGGATATAAATGGACATAAAATAAGGACAAATTGTGGTATATTGGACTCGGTTGGGTCAAATGGCAAAATATGTATGTTATATGTGTGGGTAACGATCCTAGTTAAAGGGATTCTATTGATGTGATGTTGGATTGGGTGACAATCACGGGTATTTTCACGAGTTAATGGGTGGTCAATGGTTAACAAAGGACCCCCAATTTTAGGGGCATCACAACTTGGTATCAAAGCCTAGTTATACGATTTATCTAGGACTTGATGGACATGGGTTTAGACCATTGCATTCATTGTGCATTTCATGTTATGTGTTATGTGGATTATATGCATGGTGAAATGTATATGGAAAGGAGAAACACTAGGGTTAGAAAACATAACCTTGGGGTTCAGAAAACGGGATGAACGGGATAGTTCAAGGTGTAAATGTCTACTAGTGGTAGCATATGCTATATTAGTGAGACAAGGAGAGAAATCTCAAAGTTTATACTTAATTCCTATCTAGGGATACTCTGTGAGGCTCTATTGCTATCTTACACGTGTGTAGATGGAAAATCTAGGAAGAGGACATTGAGGTGGTGGGTGGAACAATAATCAACCACCACCGGCCTTTGACTATCAAGCCTTTGTGGAGGCTATTGGTGCTACGGCTGCTACCATTGCACAGGCTAGTGCTGCGGCTGCTACAATTGCATAGGCTAGTGCAAATGTGGGTCAAGGAGGCTCAAGTAACCTCCAGAAGTTTATGGCACACAAGCCATCGACTTTCGTGGGAGGGGCGGATCCGATGGTGGCCGACCATTGGTTCCTACATGTTGAAAAGATTTTGGGGGCTATAGAGATCACCTCTGATGCCACTAAAATAAGGCTAGCTGCATTCTAACTGGAAGGGGAAGCCCATCGATGGTGGAATTGGGCTAAGGCCTCGAAGAACTTGGAAGCAACGACATGTGGAGAGTTCCAAGAGCTCTTCAAAGGCAAATATTTTTCGGCTTCTGTTCGACAAGCTAAGGCTTAGGAGTTCTTGGACTTGAGACAAGGGACTATGACGATATTAGAATACGTGGCTAAGTTCACAGAATTAGCCTTTTTCGTTGACGATTATGTGGCCACAGACATGGCCAAGGTGATGAAATTTGAGGATGGCCTGAAATTGTCCATCTGGGGTAAAATTGTGGGCCTCCGCCTACAAGACTTGGACTCAATGGTCGAGACATCTATGGCCATTGAGAGAAAGGTAGATGATGTACGGAACATCTGGGAAGTGNATTCTTAGGAGATTGGGATGGGGTGTGACAGGTAGATGATGCACGGAACATCCGAAAAGCAGGTGTTAAAGACAAGAAGAATCAGGGCCAATCTTCTTCAAGTTCAGGGAAGAGGCAAAGGACTTCAACTCCACAGGGCCGCGGCTATCAAGGCCAAGGCCAAGGTCAATCCTCCCAAGGTGGGAGAAATTAGAGGCCTTCATACCAAGTAGGTCAGATGACTTGCTATCATTGCCACCAGTTGAGTCACATGAAGCGGGATTGCTAGGGATCCTAGAGTTATGGGGCGTCTCAGTCCCAATCATCGGTGGGGCAGCCACAGACATACCTTGTCCCTCCCTACCCCACCATGGACTAAGAAAGTTAGTACCAGTTCTAGGGTACTGCACAGGCCCCTACTATTTTACAAGCGGGGACTCTACAATTAGGCCAGAGCATGGGTTGAGGTCGAGGACAAGGCTCACAAGCCGAGACTTCAAGGACTTAGAGGCGTGTCTACACCATTATGCCTCAGAATGAGCCAGCGGATCTGTCAGTTATTCAGGGTACATTTCTACTCTCTCATTGATGGGCAAGGGTATTATTTGACTTTGGTGCAGCTCATTCTATTATTGCTGCATCATGTGTGAAAGATTTAGGCTTAGAGGTCGAAACCTTGGAAGAGACATTGCATTTGAGTTCTCCCTTAGGAGCTAGGGTGAGTAATGATCAAATATATCAGAGTTGTGAGTTAGAAATCTCGGGGATTCTACTCACCATGAACCTCAGGGTCATGAACATGTCGGAGTTTAATGTCATCCTTGGGATGGACTGGTTGGCAGCACACCGAGTCGTCATTGATTGTGATCAGATGAAGGTCACCGCCTACACACCAGAGGCTATTTGTTTCAAGTTTCAGGGGAAAAAGCATGATGTTTTACCCCAAGTAGTGTATGACTCCCGTTGGCACAAACAATTGATGGGTTAGCTAGCAAGCCTTACCCTGGAGGACGAGGCGAGACAGGAGTTAGATCTACCTCGAGTAGTTTGTGAGTATGAGAATATTTTTTCGGATAAAATACCAAGATTACCTCCACATAGGGATGTAGACTTCACCATTGAGTTGCACTCTGGTACATCGCCCATTTCTATGACTCCACATAGGATAGTACTTGCTGAGTTGCAAGAACTCAAGATCCAATTACAGGAATTGTTGGACAGGGGCTTTATTAGACCGAGCACTTCACCTTAGGGTACTCCAGTGTTGTTTGCCAAGAAGAAGGACAAGACCATTTGACTATGCATAGACAACCGACAGTTAAATAAGGTTACTATCAAGAATAGGTACTCTTTGCCGAGGATTGATGATTTGTTTGATCAGCTGAGAGGGGCGCGGGTCTACTCCAAGATAGATCTCTGCACCGGCTACCATCAGTTGAGGGTTAGGGAGGCAGATATCCCTAAGACCGTATTTAGGATGCAATATGAACATTTCAAGCTCATAGTGATGTCATTCGGGTTGATGAATGCCCCGGTGACATTCATAGATCTCATACATAGGGTGTTCTAACCCTACCTAGATCAATTTGTCGTGGTCTTTGTTGACGACATCTTCATCTACTCCAAGTTTGAGGAGGAGCATAAGGACTGTTCTCTAAACCTTGCGAGATCATCAGTTGTGCGCTAAGTTTAGCAAGTGTGAATTTTGGTTTACAGAGGTAAAATTTTTAGGACACGTGGTGTCAGCTTCGGGTGTATCCGTAGACCCGGAGAAGGTTGAGGTAGTTATGAATGGGGAAAGGTCGAAGTCAGTCTTCGAGAGACGCAGTTTCTTGGGATTGGCAGGGTACTACCAGAGGTTCATTGAGGACTTCTCTCGATTAGCTGCACCTATAACCAAGTTGACCCAAAAAGAGGTCAAGTTGAGTGGAATGATTCGTGTGAGAAAGTATTCTAGGAGTTGAAGAGGAGGCTTACTTCTGCCCCTATTTTGATAGTTCCAGAAACGGGACAGAGGTACACAGTTTATTGTGATGCCTCGAATGATGGACTTGGTTGTGTTTTGATGCAATCGGGAAAAGTGGTGGCTTATGGTTCTCGACAGTTAAAGAATCACGAGCAGAACTATTCTATACACGACATGAAGTTGGCGGCTATAGTCTTTGCTTTGAAAGCTTGGTGTCATTATCTATACGATGAGCAGTTCAAAGTGTTTTCGGACCACAAAAATCTGAAGTACATCTTCACACAACGGGACCTCAACATGAGGCAATGTAGATGGATGGAGTATCTTGAGGACTATGACTTCACTTTGTATTACCATCGTGGTAAGGCAAATGTGGTGGTTGATGCACTCAACCAGAAGTCATGGGGAGTCTTAACTAGTGTGGCTTCTCAGGAGTGGCAGATGCTCGAGACTGTGGGACATTTTGAGCTATGCTACATGGATTAAGCTCAAGGTACTTTGGGGAGTTTAGTGGCTACGCCTTCCATACTGAGCAGAGTGATCAAGTCGCAGGGATAGGATACAGAGATTTTATCCATTAGGGACCAAGTACAGTTAGGTATAGGTGACAAGGACTAGACCATTTATACGAATGGTAGTCTTCAATTTAGAGGAAGGATTATGGTTCCCTAGTCTGCGGAGCTGAGAGAGAAGATCCTTAGAGGGTTCCATTGCTCTTGTTTTGCTGTACATCTAGGTAGCACGAAAATGTATCATGATTTTTGTTGCCAGTATTATTAGAGCGGAATGAAGAAACACGTTGAGAATTTTGTTAGTCGATGTCTCATGTGTCAACAGGTAAAGGTTGAAAGAACACTAGAGACCAATAGGGTTACTCCAGCCTTTGGAGGTAGCTGAGTGGAAATGGGAGTATGTCATGATGGATTTTGTGACGCACTTGCCACGAACATCGCGAGGACATGACGCAGCATAGGTGATAGTGGACCGACTTATGAAATCGGCACACTTTTTGGCTGTGCAGATGACTTTCACACCAGAGAAATTCTGCAGGTGGGAGATTGTTCGGTTACATGGGGTGCCTGTATCTATAGTATCAGATCGGGATCCCAGGTTTATGGCTTATTTTTAGGAGAGTTTTCAGCGATTCATGGGGACACAGTTGATGATAAGCACTTCTTTTCATCCCTAGATGGACAGTTAGTCTGAGAGGACCATCCAGACTCTAGAGAACATGCTATGGGCATACGTCCTAGATCTTAAGGATAGCTGGGAAGAGCATCTACCCTTAGTGGAGTTCACCTATAACAACAGTTATCAGGTGAGCATATAAATGGCACCCTATGAGGCACTTTATGGGAGGCCTTTTCGTTCTCCGATTTGTTGGACGGAGGTAGGAGAGAGCCACTCAACAGGTCCGAAATTGGGTCGAGACACCTCGGAGAAGGTAGACTTAATACGAAAGCGTCTTCTCATAGCTCAGAGCCGACAAAAGAGTTACGCCGACAAACAACGACAACCTCTAGAGTTTGAGGTGAAGATCATGTCTTCTTGAAGGTGATGCCTAAGAGAGGAGTGGTCAGGTTTGGCAAGCGGAGAAAGCTGTCGCCAAGATATATCGGGCCCTTCGAAGTACTTGAGAGTGTTGGTACAGTCGCTTACTGGTTGGCGTTACCGTCAAATCTATCGGGTGTTCACTCAGTACTTCATGTCTCCATGCTTCGAAAATACACCCCAAATCCGACTCATGTGGTGGATTGGGGCGAGCTTGTTATTGATGCAGATGGGACCTTCGAGGAGGGACCGGTGCGCATCATGGATAGCCAAGATCAGGTTTTACGAGGCAAGACCGTGAGGCTAGTGAAGATATTGTGGCAGCACCGAGGAGTAGAGGAGGCGACATGGGAGTGCGAGGACACTATCCGTACCAGTTATCCACTCTTATTCGAGAATGGAGGTACATTTTTTTTTTGTTATGTGTATGTTATACATGTCACATATGCATGTGGTTGAATGTGCATGTGTGTGTGAATTTCGGGGACGAAATTCTTTTACGGGGGGAAGAATGTAAAACCCGGATAAATTTAAACTTTTTCTGAAAAATGGCAAAACAGTAATTTGTCACTATAATACGGAATTAAAATACGTATTTCCATAGAGCTCAGATGACGCAACGGACTTCACCATTAAATTCGTCTCGCGAAATCCAATTGTCCAATCAATTTTCATCAAATTCTGAGATAGTCGAATATTTCATGNATGATAAAATGGACTTCACCGTTGTATTCGTATCGCGAAATCTTGTTATCTTGTCAAATTTTGTCTAATTTTGAAATAGTAGAATTTTACATGTTTTACGAGATCATTGGGTGTCACTTGACCTCACAAACGTCCCCAAAAATAAAATTTATAAAATTTCTTTATAATTGAAGGAAAGTTCAAATAAAAATAATTTGAACTTAAACCGGGACGAAATTAAGCCATTGCGAGACAAAAACAGACCCAAAAATGGGGAACGTACGGCGNGAGACGCAGTTTCTTGGGATTGGCAGGGTACTACCAAAGGTTCATTGAGGACTTCTCTCGATTAGCTGCACCTATAACCAAGTTGACCCAAAAAGAGGTCAAGTTGAGTGGAATGATTCGTGTGAGAAAGTATTCTAGGAGTTGAAGAGGAGGCTTACTTCTGCCCCTATTTTGATAGTTCCAGAAACGGGACAGAGGTACACAGTTTATTGTGATGCCTCGAATGATGGACTTGGTTGTGTTTTGATGCAATCGGGAAAAGTGGTGGCTTATGGTTCTCGACAGTTAAAGAATCACGAGCAGAACTATTCTATACACGACATGAAGTTGGCGGCTATAGTCTTTGCTTTGAAAGCTTGGTGTCATTATCTATACGATGAGCAGTTCAAAGTGTTTTCGGACCACAAAAATCTGAAGTACATCTTCACACAACGGGACCTCAACATGAGGCAATGTAGATGGATGGAGTATCTTGAGGACTATGACTTCACTTTGTATTACCATCGTGGTAAGGCAAATGTGGTGGTTGATGCACTCAACCAGAAGTCATGGGGAGTCTTAACTAGTGTGGCTTCTCAGGAGTGGCAGATGCTCNTAAATTGCTCATTTGGAATTCATTGCATTTTGGGCATAATGGTTGGCATCTCATTCATGGGCTTTAGGCATGAGTATGGATGTGTGTACATGGTTTAATCAAACACTACTCTTGGTACTTGATAAGCGGACTCAGGAAGGTTGAATCGAAGATCCGGCCGAGTTGCATGTTGTATGAAAAACTTGTGTCGACTATAGCAAGAAGGGATAAATTCTCCCTTGGGTGAAAAACCCGACTACTTGGTTCATACACTCCCCCATGATGAAATTCCAAAAAAGTGCAATGGCGTATGGAGCCAACGGTGTGATTCTAAAATTCGATACCCAAATAAAGACACATGAATTTGTTGTATAAAATAGTCATTCGGTGTAAAACATCAATGACGGGGGCTTGGAATTGTCCTGAATCTTCATACATGTAGCATTGTNTTGGGGAGTTTAGTGGCTACGCCTTCCATACTGAGCAGAGTGATCAAGTCGCAGGGATAGGATACAGAGATTTTATCCATTAGGGACCAAGTACAGTTAGGTATAGGTGACAAGGACTAGACCATTTATACGAATGGTAGTCTTCAATTTAGAGGAAGGATTATGGTTCCCTAGTCTGCGGAGCTGAGAGAGAAGATCCTTAGAGGGTTCCATTGCTCTTGTTTTGCNTCTTCGATTTAGAGGAAGGATTATGGTTCCCTAGTCAGCGGAGCTGAGAGAGAAGATCCTTAGAGGGTTCCATTGCTCCCGTTTTGTTGTACATCTAGGTAGCACGAAAATGTATCATGATTTTTGTTGCCAGTATTATTAGAGCGGAATGAAGAAACACGTTGAGAATTTTGTTAGTCGATGTCTCATGTGTCAACAGGTAAAGGTTGAAAGAACACTAGAGACCAATAGGGTTACTCCAGCCTTTGGAGGTAGCTGAGTGGAAATGGGAGTATGTCATGATGGATTTTGTGACGCACTTGCCACGAACATCGCGAGGACATGACGCAGCATAGGTGATAGTGGACCGACTTATGAAATCGGCACACTTTTTGGCTGTGCAGATGACTTTCACACCAGAGAAATTCTGCAGGTGGGAGATTGTTCGGTTACATGGGGTGCCTGTATCTATAGTATCAGATCGGGATCCCAGGTTTATGGCTTATTTTTAGGAGAGTTTTCAGCGATTCATGGGGACACAGTTGATGATAAGCACTTCTTTTCATCCCTAGATGGACAGTTAGTCTGAGAGGACCATCCAGACTCTAGAGAACATGCTATGGGCATACGTCCTAGATCTTAAGGATAGCTGGGAAGAGCATCTACCCTTAGTGGAGTTCACCTATAACAACAGTTATCAGGTGAGCATATAAATGGCACCCTATGAGGCACTTTATGGGAGGCCTTTTCGTTCTCCGATTTGTTGGACGGAGGTAGGAGAGAGCCACTCAACAGGTCCGAAATTGGGTCGAGACACCTCGGAGAAGGTAGACTTAATACGAAAGCGTCTTCTCATAGCTCAGAGCCGACAAAAGAGTTACGCCGACAAACAACGACAACCTCTAGAGTTTGAGGTGAAGATCATGTCTTCTTGAAGGTGATGCCTAAGAGAGGAGTGGTCAGGTTTGGCAAGCGGAGAAAGCTGTCGCCAAGATATATCGGGCCCTTCGAAGTACTTGAGAGTGTTGGTACAGTCGCTTACTGGTTGGCGTTACCGTCAAATCTATCGGGTGTTCACTCAGTACTTCATGTCTCCATGCTTCGAAAATACACCCCAAATCCGACTCATGTGGTGGATTGGGGCGAGCTTGTTATTGATGCAGATGGGACCTTCGAGGAGGGACCGGTGCGCATCATGGATAGCCAAGATCAGGTTTTACGAGGCAAGACCGTGAGGCTAGTGAAGATATTGTGGCAGCACCGAGGAGTAGAGGAGGCGACATGGGAGTGCGAGGACACTATCCGTACCAGTTATCCACTCTTATTCGAGAATGGAGGTACATTTTTTTTTTGTTATGTGTATGTTATACATGTCACATATGCATGTGGTTGAATGTGCATGTGTGTGTGAATTTCGGGGACGAAATTCTTTTACGGGGGGAAGAATGTAAAACCCGGATAAATTTAAACTTTTTCTGAAAAATGGCAAAACAGTAATTTGTCACTATAATACGGAATTAAAATACGTATTTCCATAGAGCTCAGATGACGCAACGGACTTCACCATTAAATTCGTCTCGCGAAATCCAATTGTCCAATCAATTTTCATCAAATTCTGAGATAGTCGAATATTTCATGTTTTACGAAACAACTGGGTGTCGGGTGACCTCACAAACGTCCCCAAAAATAAAATTTATAAAATTTCTTTATAATTGAAGGAAAGTTCAAATAAAAATAATTTGAACTTAAACCGGGACGAAATTAAGCCATTGCGAGACAAAAACAGACCCAAAAATGGGGAACGTACGGCGCGACGTGGACCGCGCAATTAAAAAGTATAAATAGGGGAGAAATATCTGATTTCTCCCTATTTCTATCGGTTGGCACACGTTAGAAGAGAAATAGAGAGAAGAGAGAGAAGAAAAATAAAAAATTTCTACCTTCTCGCTATGATCTACGGAACTCCGTTGGTTAAATTGATTCGGACCAAGAGTTAAAGTCGATCACCTCGACGAGGGCTACGCAACCATACCAAGAATGAAGGATTTCACCGAAGATCCAAAGAGGAGATTTTGGGAAATCAAGGGTTTGGAGTTGGGGTTGTGTCCTAGAAGTTATCTACACCTCGTTTTATGCTTCGAGAGGTAGGGTTCCGTCCAACTTTGGTTTATTTCTAATAAATGGTGTCCATAGGAAATGGTTAGGTGCATAGAAATTGCCTATTGTTATGGAAATAAGGAAATGCATATAGAAATGGCTTAGACTAATTTCTAGCTGAATTTGGTATAGGAAAATTACTTGTATAATTTCTTGGAACTTGTTATTATGTGGGCAATTTTGTGTGATAACATGATTGGTGCCTTAAAGGTGTTTGCTAAATGCCTATGTGAGAATTAAGTTTGTATGGCATTCATGATGTATAAAATGCTTGTGATATTGTTGTTGATATATGCTTAGTGATATATTCACGGTGTGACAGATTTTGGTGATTACATGCATATGATATAAGTTGTCATGGAATATGATGATATACATTTAAATTGCTCATTTGGAATTCATTGCATTTTGGGCATAATGGTTGGCATCTCATTCATGGGCTTTAGGCATGAGTATGGATGTGTGTACATGGTTTAATCAAACACTACTCTTGGTACTTGATAAGCGGACTCAGGAAGGTTGAATCGAAGATCCGGCCGAGTTGCATGTTGTATGAAAAACTTGTGTCGACTATAGCAAGAAGGGATAAATTCTCCCTTGGGTGAAAAACCCGACTACTTGGTTCATACACTCCCCCATGATGAAATTCCAAAAAAGTGCAATGGCGTATGGAGCCAACGGTGTGATTCTAAAATTCGATACCCAAATAAAGACACATGAATTTGTTGTATAAAATAGTCATTCGGTGTAAAACATCAATGACGGGGGCTTGGAATTGTCCTGAATCTTCATACATGTAGCATTGTATGGGTTAAAAGGAGCCGGTGAAGGCTCAAGGTATATTGCATGAGTGAGTCTTATCTCATTTCATGGCATGAAATAGTAGAGTTCCAATGTAGAATTGTATATTTTTTATTGGAATGGATAATGGTTGTTGATTGTTGCATGTGCACATTTCATATGTACTTAGGTTTGGGGAATAGCCTCTATAGGAGATACTCTATTGAGCGTAGCTCACCCTATCCGGGAAAATAATTTAAGTGAGGGATACACGCCGGTGGACGTGGTCTTTGATCTGTATTTTTGTAAAATATTGTAAAAATCATGTTTTGGACATGCAATCTTTTGAAAATGATTGTAATTGAACTTGTTTTAACTGTATTTGATGTACAAACATATGTTATATGAGTTTGGGTAGGTTTGAAATGAATTGAAAATTGAAAATAGGTGAAATAGGCAAATCTGGGTAGGACCTACCCCGTAGAACGTGGTCTAGTGGGCAATACCTACTAGTAGGACTTTTCTAGTGGGCACAACCTATTGGTAGGTCCTACTAGTAGGTTCTCTAAAAATCTGAAATTTTAAAACTGTTTTGCCATGCTTTTTGGGCTTTAAGTTCTTTGGCTCCAGGGATATAAATAGACATAAAATAAGGATAAATTGTGGTATACTGGACCCGGTTGAGTTAAATGGAAAAATATGTGTGTTATACGTGTGGATAACGATCCTGGTTAAAGGGATTCTATTGATGTGATGTCGGATTGGCTGACAATCACAGATATTTTCGCGGGTTGACGTATGGTCAACGGTTAACAAAGGATCCCAGGTTTTAGGGGCGTCACATTGGGAGAAATCAAACCAACCACTGTGGTATTGTCATTGGTTGACCGTTCAGTCAAAGTACCGCAGGGTGTGGTAGAGGATGTTCTAATTTAAATTGACAATATTTATTATCCTGTTAATTTCCTAATCCTCGACACTAGCTCTGTTGTTGATACTGTTTCTAAAATTCCTTTGATTTTA
Organism: Ilex paraguariensis; assembly: GCA_963454935.2. Taxonomy (NCBI): domain Eukaryota; kingdom Viridiplantae; phylum Streptophyta; class Magnoliopsida; order Aquifoliales; family Aquifoliaceae; genus Ilex; species Ilex paraguariensis. The sequence goes on along the minus strand of CAUOFW020007169.1, from coordinate 164,603 downwards.
GGTAGGCCTTTTCTTGCCACTATTAATGCTTTTATTAATTGCAGGAACGGGCTTATGAAGCTGTCTTTTGAAAACATAACTCTCGAGGTGAATATTTTTCATATTGCAAAACAGTCAGAAGATGATGACAAGAACCACCAGACATACATGATTGACTCACTCATGGATATGGGAGTTTCTATAGCTCATGATTTTGATCCCCTTGAGTATTTTCTTGCTCATTCTGAGTTTGATTCTATTAGTGATCCATCTGATGTAGTTGATATGTGTGTTATTTTTTATAGGACTCAGGACTATGGCACTCAAGCATGACAACCGAAGTTTGAGGAGTTGCCTAAGAAATGTAAAAAACAAATTCCTTCAAGTGGTGAAGTACCCAAAGTTGAATTGAAGCCTCTGCCTAAGGGCTTAAAGCGTGCTTTCCTTAGTCTAGGTGATACTTTTCCTGTTATTATCGCATCTAAATTGTCTAAGTCTCAAGGTGAGAAATTAATTCGGATCCTAAGTGAGCATAAGTCAGCCTTAGGTTGGAGCATTGCGGATAAAAAAGGTGTTAGTCCTTGGTTTGTTCTTATAAAATTAATTTGGAAGAAGGAACTAGCCCTCATAAAGACCTCCAGTGTAGGCTTAATTCCACTATGAAAGAAGTGGTGAAGAATGAAGTGTTGAAACTATTAGATGCAGGAATCATATATCCTATTGTTCATAGTAAATGTGTAAGTCCTATGCAAGTTGTTCCTAAAAAGTCAGGTGTTACTGAAGTGAAGAATGACCTGTGAGAGTTACTCCTTACAAAACTTGTGACTGGGTGGCGAATGTGCATTGATTACAGAAAATTGAATGCTACCTCCTGGAAAGACCATTTTTCTTTCCCTTTTATTGATCAAATTCTTGAGCGTATGGTTGGTCATCCTTTCTTTTATTTCTTGGATGGTTATTCTGGTTATTATCAAATTGAAATTGCATTAGAAGACCAGGAAAAAACCACATTCACTTGTCCTTTTGATACTTATGCTTTTCGTAGAATGTCATTTGGATTGTGTAATGCACCTGCTACTTTTCAACATTGCATGATGAGCATTTTTAGTGACATGGTTGAAAATTGCATGGAAGTTTTTATGGATGACTTAATTGTTTTTTGATCTTCTTTGCTTATTGAATTTAGAGAGAGTGTTGACTCATTGTGAGGAAAAGAAATTGATTTGAATTGAGAGAAATGCCACTTTATGGTACCTTCAGGTATTGTCTTAGGGCATATTATTTCTTCTAGGGAGATAGAGGTTGATCAATCTAAGATTGAATTAATCTCTAAGTTGCCTACTCCTAGGACAGTAAAGGATATGAGATCCTTTCTTGGTTATGTGAGCTTTTATAGGAGGTTCATACAGAATTTTTCTACCATATCTAGACCATTATATGACCTCCTAGCTAAAGATGCCCATTTGAGTGGACACAAGGTTGTCAAGAGGCCTTTAAAACACTAATTGGCAAGCTTACCTCAGCTCCCATAATGCAGCCACCTGATTGGACTTTACCTTTTGAGATCATGTGTGATGCTAGTGATTTTTTTGTAGGTGATATTCTTGGACAACGAAGGGAGGGAAAGATTTTTGTCATTTATTATGCTAATAGAACTCTAAATAGTGCTCAGATGAATTACTCTACCACGGAAAAAGAGTTGCTAGCTGTAGTATTTGCTTTGGATAAGTTTCATGCTTACTTGATTGGTTCTCCTATTATTATTTTCACAGATCATGCAGCCCTTAAGTAACTCCTTACAAAGAATGATACTAAGGCACAACTAATACAGTGAATTTAACTATTGCAAGAATTTGACATCACCATCAAAAATAAGAAAGGAGTGGAGAACATAGTGGCTGATCATCTCTCGAGACTCACCTTTGAGGACATCTTTGACCACCTGCCAATCAGGGATGATTTTTCCAATGAGCATTTACTTTCTATTACTTCTCTACTATGATTTGCTCATATTGTGAATTATTTGGCTGCAGGTGAGATACTAGTGAATTGGAACGCTCAGGACAAGAGGAAGTTCATGACTGAGGTACGTAATTTCTATTAGGATGACCCTTTTCTTTTCAAATATTGTCTTGACCAAATTTTATAGAGTTGCATCCCTGATGAGGAGATTGCCAGCGTCTTGAAATTTTGTCATTCCCAAGCTTGTGGGAGCCACTTTTCAATGAAGAAAACCGCTGCAAAAATTTTGCAGTGTGAATTTTATTGGCCCACATTTTTTAAGGATGCAAACATCTATTGTCGCTCATGTGAAAAGTGTCAAAAGTTAGGAGTTATGTTCCATCGTAATATAATGCCCTTAAACCCAATTTTAGTGATTGAAATTTTTGATTGTTGGGACATTAATTTTCTGGGACCATTTTCCCTTCTTTTGGATATCAATATATTATTGTGGCAGTAGATTATGTGTCAAAATGGGTAGAGGCAGTAGCTTGCAGGAGCAATAATAATAAGACGGTAATTAAATTTCTCAAAGAGAATGTGTTATCTCGATTTGGTATACCACGTGCTATTATTAGTGACTGGGGTACGCATTTTTACAACTGTTCTTTTGAAGTTTTGATGAAAAAATATGGGGTGGTACATAAGATCTCTACTGCCTACCACCCTCAGACAAGTTGACAGGTAGAACTTGCAAACAAGGAAATTAAGCAAATTTTAAAAAATAGGGTCAACCCGGATTGCAAGGATTAGTCTTTGAGACTAGTTGATGCTCTTTTGGCCTACTGTACAGCTTTCAAAACTCTTTTAGGCATGTCACCTTATAGGCTTGTTTTTGGAAAGCCTTGTCACTTACCTGTGGAGCTCCAGCATCGAGCCTATTGGGTCATCAAGCATTTCAATTTTGACATGGGAGAAATAGGTAAACTTAGAAAATTTCAGCTGACCGAGTTAGAGGAGTTGAGAAATGATGCTTCTAAGAACTCTAAAATTTGTAAAGCTAAAATGAAAGCGTTTCATGATAAAAATATTTGAGAAAAATGTTTAAGCCTAATGATTGAGTGTTCTTATATGATTCTAGACTCCATAAGCACCCCGACAAACTTAGGTCTAAGTGAACTGGCCCTTTTGTAGTGAAAAATATTTTTGCACATGGGGCGGTGGAAATAGAGAATCCTAAGGATGGTCGGATCTTTAAAGTAAATGGTCAACACCTTAAAGTCTTAATTGATAGACAAGTTCTGAACATGGAAGACATTCCACTTGAGGATCCGGTCTACCAACCTTGACCACACCACGGAGGTATGTTTTTCTTTCTTTGTTTTGTTTTATTTATTTATTTATTTTATTATTTTCTTTTCCTTTTAGTTTGCTGTTGTTTTCTTTGTTTTTGTTTGCAGGTTAGTTTCATTTTGTCATTTTAGGTTACCATCTTTGGTGCTTAGCGAACTACCCACATCACTCATCAGGTGTATTCTACCTTTTTTAGTTACCCCCCATTTAAATTTGATTCTTAAACATTGAGGACAATGTTTAATTTAAGTTTGGGGGTGCTAGTGCAAATTCAATATTTAAAATGCTTGTTGGAACTCTATGACATATTTTCATGTGTCAAATGTTTTTAATTTTACATCACATGTGCATTCTTTTCGCTAATTCTCTAGACCCACTATAATCATTTTTTGCTGAAGCATTCACAGAACCCCTAATGCACTCATCCAAGTTTTGTGGTAAGATAGTGGTTTGACACATGTAGCTAGAAAACTCTTTTACTTAAGTATTCCTGTGAGTTTTGCAGAGCATTGAGAGGCTACAAATTCAGTAAATTATGATAAGCGTTCATTGATTTGTTGAATTGGGTAGTTCTTTTGAAAATATCATTACATGGTTTGTGGTAAGATAATGGATATACTTGGGATATGACGAAGGTCAACTTAGGATCAACGTTTGAGCCTTTCAAGCTAACCCTTTCCACCATAGACCCCTAGTAGCCAACTTTGAGCCAATAAACACATGCAGTTTTTTCTTTTCATATGCCTACATTGTCTATAACTCTCCACATTGAAGTATAACCTATACACTGATTTTCTCTACCCTTGTTACTTCCAAGTGTGTACTAGATGTGGAATTATTTTTAAAAAAAGAAAAAAGAAAAGGAGAAAGAGAAAAGGGAAGAACATGAGTTACAAGGTGTTCAAGTGAGTGAGCTTCAAAGAAAAAAAAAATACCAAGGCTGGATTGAAATAGCAAAATACCTGGGTGACATAATTGTTCACCAAATTGTTTCTAAAAAAAAAGAAGAAAAGAAAAAAAAAAGAGGCATTATTCAATGACTTGAAAGGCTGGAGAGTACATCAAGTAAGAAATGTGGTTTATTGAGAGATTTAACAAGATTCCCTTTGTATGTACTTGAAAGTTTTTTGAATCCTTTTCAGTTTTTTTTATATAGCCTCAAATCGAAGCCACGTTACAATCTTTTGTGTTGACCGTTCTGATCCTAAGTAAGCTTTTTGGGAAAGCGTGGTGGAAGTCTCATTTGTTAGTATTCCTATCATAAGATCAATGTTGGCTTGTTTGTACAAAAAAATGCCTAATTCCCTATGAGAGTGTGTGCACACCCATTGTCAACTCCATAAAGAGAATCTTCACACAAAACACTTTTATATCCCGTGAGTTATGGAGTTGAACCTTTAGCTTGAGATGTTCTTGAAGTTGCATGTGTCAGGGCTTTTGGTTAGATGGATATAATTTGGAACACACATACACACTTTGTGGATTGCTTCAGGTGGATTGCTTGTGATAGGGTTATTGAATTCCTAAGATTAATTTGATATGTGAATCTGGAAAGTGTGACTTGGTGGCCTTTGTGTGTGATTTTCTTTGGTTTCTTTCGCTGTTTCGGAATGAAAATTTCTAGGGACTAGCAATGAGTAAGTTGGGGGGTGTGATGAGTGCGTGAAAGTGCATTCTAAATACTATATTATTTGATTAAAATGTTAAAATGTGAATAGAAATAATTAGATATAATTTATATTATTGAATTTAATATCTATTCACACTAAAATATATTTGAGCATGATTTTATAATATTTTAAATCTTAAATTTTGTATTTATTGGTTGGTGAGAGATAATTTATAATTAGATTTTACACTTAATATTTTTTGGACTTTATTATTCAAATTTTATATTTTTTTAATTTTGATGGCAGTCGACGGAGTAAAAAAATTGAAACTGATAGGTGTTGTGACGTGGACCCATCACTCAGTAAATTTGGCCTTTTGTTTTCCTAAATACATGTAGCTTGGGCTCTAGGGGCTGAAATAGGTGAGGAAAAGGGTTTTTTTTTTTAAAAGGGACATTGACTTTTAACTCTTGTTTTTTCTTTGGCCTGGGCTGCTGGAAAAAAAACAGAGGGAGGCGGTTGTTCCTTCTCTTGGGGGCGGACGCAGATAAGGGAGGAGGACTTCGATGGCCGCCGGTTTGCTCTATTTTTTTGGGAGATTTTTGTTGTCCATTATATCTATAGATAACTAAATTATCATGTAGGGCGAGGGATGAACTTGCATAGTAGATAATATTTTATTTATTTTTAATTTATGCATTTAATTTTTAATTAGTAAAACTTTTTTTTTATCATTTTCAATTTATTGTAAATGTTTTCTTCTCTGAATAATCATAAAATTTATTCTGTTTATGGATTAAGTTATGCTTTTTCTATTAAATGGATTATCTCTTTGATTATATTTGGATCAATTATTTATCTATATTGATTTAATTTTTTGTTGCAATATCATTTCTTAAGTATATTGTCATCGTTGAACTTTTTTAATAGTGATAATAGTTTACGTATTTTCAAAGTGGTGAATGATTTTTCAAATGGTTACATGTAGCTTAATCTTGTGTTTATAAATCTATACCTTCGGGTTGAGAATTTTAGAAATTGAATTCTCAATTGAGTTATTCAATGACTTAAGAATAATTAAAATATCATATTTGTGCAAGAGATTCTCGACGTTTTACTGTTTGTCAAATTTGAGTACTTTTTCTATTAGTCACTTTGCTTCACTTTAATTTGCATTTAAAATTAATCTTTGTTTTTCAGTAATCATTTAATATTTTTCTTTAGTTTATTTGTTCCTTTTACTATTCTTTTAATTTATCTCTTTGTAAAATTGACACCCCAAAGCTGTGCTACAATTACCGCGTTATTCTTTGGGCATAATCAAGTTGTTAAGTATGAACAATGTGGAAGCACTTGTTGCTTATTCTGTTGTGCGGTTGGCTTACGAACTTAGATTTACAAGAGTCATTTTGGAAGGAGATTTAAGGTGTAGTTGCAGCTATCAAGAAAAATCTTGTCGAGCTGTCGTAGTTTGGATGTTTTGTGGAGCAAATTCAAGATTATGGGTCTATGTTTTAATCTTTTTCAGTTTCTTGGATTCGGAGAGAAAAATATAGTGTAGCCGTCTGCCTTGGTAAGTTATTTTAAATATTAATTTGTCAACTTTGTGGTTGGAGGAGGAAATTCTTTTTTTTTTTTTTGTCGTATTCCCTTCATTAAAATGTAATTTCTTTAAATTAATAGAATATGTATCATGTTTTCGTAAACAAAAAATCATTCAATAAAGATTTAATTTGTCAAATCAACATCAAAGTAACATGCAATTTCATTGAATTAATATTCAATTTATCAAATTAATACAAAATTAACATCAATTTCATTCAATTTACACACAATTCATGAAATTAATACCAAATCAACTTTCAATTCATTCAATGAACACTAATTATCAAATTAACATCCAAAATCATCCAAGAAAGATTCAATTTATCAAATCAATATCAAAGTAACATGCAATCTCATCAAATTAATATTAAATTTCATTCATCAAATTAACATTAAATTCCATCTTTTAAGCAATCAATTCATTAAATTATAATTAAAATTTTGTTAGTCAACATTAAATTTATCAAATTAACATTCAATTTCATCGAATTAATATTCAATTCATCAAATTAACTTCAAATTAACATTCAATTCATCAAATTTATTTTCAAATTCTTCCAATTAACACTCAATTCATGAAATTAACTTTCAAAATCATCCAATAAAGATTCAATTTATCATATTAACACCAAAGTGACATGTAATTTCATCCACCTAACACTAAATTCATCAAATTAACATCAAGTTAAATTCAATTCATTAAATTTACATTCAATTTTAATTATTAAACATTCAATTCATCAAATTAACATTTCAATTTAACTAATTAAAATTAATCCAAAATCTTCCAATAAAGATTTAATTTATGAAATCTACACCAAAATAGCATGCAATTTCATCCAATTAATATTTAATTCAGTTAATTAACACTAAATTAATATTCAATTCATTAATCAAATTTAACAAGTTAACATTAAATTTATCAATTTAACACTTAATTTCATTGAATTAAAGTCCAATTCATCAAAATAACACCAAATTAACATTTAATTTATCCAATTTGTATTCAAATTTATTCAATTAACACTCAATTCATCAAATTAAAATATAAAATCATCCAATAAAGATTCAATTTATTCAATCAACACCAAAGTAATATACAATTTTATCTAATTAATATTTAATTCATCAAATTAACACACAGTTAACATTCTATTCATCAAATTAATATTCAATTTCAACTAATAAACATTAAATTCATCAAATTAATATTCAATTTCATCTAATAAACATTAAATTCATCAAATAAACATTCAATTTTATGCAATTAATACTCAATTCATCAAATTAATATCAAATTAACACCAAATTAACATTCAATTCATCTAATTTATATCCAAATTTGATTGTTAATTTGATGTATTTAATGTTAATGAGTTGAATTTGAATGTTAATTTGATTAATTGATTTTTAATTTGGTGTTAATTTGATGAATTAAATATTAATTCAATGAAATTATATGTTACTTTGGTGTTGATTGGATAAATTGAAACTTTATTGGATGATTTTAAATTTTATTTTGATGAATTGAGTGTTAATTAGATGGTTTGAATGCTAATTTGGTGTTAATTTGATAAATTAAATATTAATTAGATAAAATTGAATGTTAATTTGATAAATTTAATATTAACTAGTTGAATTTGAATGCTAATTTGATTTATTAAATGTTAATTTGGTAAATTAAATATTAATTGGATGTTATTTTGGTGTTGATTTGATAAATTGAATCTTTATTGGATGATTTTAGATGTTAATTTAATGAATTTATTGTTAATTAGATGAAATTGAATATTAATTTGAGGAATTTAATGTTATCCTGGAGTTAATTTGATAAATTGAGTTTTAATTAGATGAAATTGTATTTACTTTGGTATTGATTTAATAAATTGAATTTTAATTGGATGAAATTGTATGTTACTTTAGTGTTGATTTGATAAAATGAATCTTTATTGGATGATTTTTGAAATTAATTGGATGAGTTGAATATATTTTTTTTTATTATTTTTTTGATGAGTTGAATATAAATTGGATGAATTGAATGTTAATTTGATAAATTGAGTATCGGTTGGATGAAATTGAATGTTAATTTGATAAATTTAATGTTAACTAGTTGAATTTAAATATTAATTTGATGAATTGTATGTTAATTTGATGAATTGAATATTAATTAAAAAAAATTAATTACTTTATTGTTGATTTGATAAATTAAATCTATACTGGAATATTTTGGATTAATGAATTTGGTGTTCATTGATGAATTTAAATATAAATTAGATGAATTGAATATTAATTTGATGAATTGAATATTAATTGGATAAAATTGAATGTTAATTTGATGAATTTAATGTTAACTAGTTGAATTTGAATGTTAATTTGATAAATTGAATGTTTATTAGATGAAATTCAATATTAATTTGATGAATTGAATGTTAATTAGGTCTTAATTTGATAAAACTGGATTTTACATTGGTATTGTTTTGATAAATTGAATCTTTATTAGATATTTTGAATGTTAATTTAATGAATTGAGTTTTAATTGGATGAATTGAATGTTAATTTGGTGTTAATTTGATAAATTGTGTGTTAATTGGGTGAAATTGAATGTTAATTTGATGAATTTAATATTAACTATTTGAATTTAAATGTTAATTTGATAAATTTAATGTTAGTTGATGAATTTAATGTTAACTAGTTAAATTTAAATGTTAATTTGATAAATTGAATATTTATTAGATGAAATTGAATGTTAAATTGATATTAATTTGATGAATTGAATGTTAATTAGTTTAGTCATAGTTATGTTATGGGTCATTTGGTTTAACAGAAATTGTTCTAAATTGGGGAAGGATGCTAGAACTCCTATGCAGATTGTTGACTATTTTGGCTCCTACTTGCAACAACTATTGTCTAGTTCTTTCTAGCTCCTTCACCTGGGACTTTAAAAGTTAACTTTGATGCTGCTATTTTTGAACAGCAGGGGTGTACTGGTCTTGGTGCTATAGTTCGTGACTATACTAAGACTTTTGAGTTGGGGTGGAGTAAAAGAGTTGTTGGGGTTCTATGACTTGAGCAGGCGGAGGCCTGGGTTGCTGCTATGGCGGTTAGTTTCGTAGTGGAATCGAGTTTGGGACAGATTGTATTGGAGAGCAACTCGAAAGTTGTTATTGATGCAGTGAACTTGAATCAAATGCAACTTTCAGACTTTGGTCATTTTCTAGACCAAATCCTATGTTCTGTGGGAAGTTTTTATGCCTTTTCAACTTCTTGGCTTTATATGAATGGAAATCAAGTTGCTCATAGTTAAAAAAAAAATGCAATTGTATGTTCTAATTATCAATTGTGGAGGGATGTGTGTCACGTGTTCTTGTTGTACATCCTCCAACATGATGCACCTATTTCATGCTAATATTAATATCTTATCGTTTCTACAAAACAAAAATAATAATTGGATAAAATTGCATGTTATTTTGGTATTGATTTGATAAATTGAATCTTTATTTGATGATTTTGGATGTTAATTGGGTGAATTTAAATATAAATTGGGGGAATTGAATGTTAATTTGATGTTAATTAGATGAAATTATTATAATTTTTTTTTTAGGGAGAGGGAGAGGGAGGGGGAGGAGGAGGGAGAGGGGGGAAGAGAGCTTGAACCCTTGACCTTAAGAAGGCAAAACATTCACAAGGTAAGGAGTACCATTAGACTAAAGACACATTAGTATTAATTAGATGAAATTGAATGTCAATTTGATGAATTTAATGTTAACTAATTGAATTCAAACAAAAATTTTGAAACGAAGCATTGAATTTAGATGTTAATTAGATGAATTGAATATTAATTGGATTAAATTGCATGCTACTTTGGTGTAAATTTAATAAATTGAATCTTTATTGGATGATTTTGAAACTTAATTTGATGAATTAAGTGTTAATTGGATAAATTTGAATATAAATTGGATGAATTGAATATTTAGTTGGTGTTAATTTGATAAATTGAATGTTAATTAGTTGATTTTGAATGTTAATTTGATGAATTTAATGTTAATGTAATGAATTGAATGTTTATTAGATGAAATTGAGTGTTAATTTTAATGAATTGAATGTTAATTTGGTGTTGATTTAATGAATTAAATGTTTAATGGATGAATGGAATGTTAATTTGAAGAATTTAATTCTAATTGGATGATATTGATATTGATTTGATGAGTTGACTATTAATTGGATGAATTTGAATTTTAATGTTTTAAAACCTGGGAAAATTTAAACTTTTTATGAAAAATGACAAAACGATAATTTGTCATTATGGTATGGGTTGAAAACTTGAAATTTTCTAAATTTCGGATGACAAAACGGACCTCACCATTAGATTCGTCTCGCGAAATCTAGTTATCCCGTCAATTTTCGTCAAATTCTGAGATAATCAAATTTTTTACGTTTTACGAGACAGACAGGCTTCGGGTGATCCAAAAACAAAATTTTTAATAAAATCTTAAAAATTGGAAAATAATTTAAGGCAAGTTTAAATAAAAATATTTTGAACTTGAACCGAAGCGAAATTTAATCGTTTCGGGGCTAAAATAGAATCGAAAAAAATAGGGTCGCGTGACCCGTTGTGGGCCAAGTATTGAGAAATATATAAAGTGGGAAAAAACTGATTTCTTCCCCTATTCATCAGCCGGTTCTAACGTGAGAGAGGAAAAGAGAGAAAAAGCTGGGATTTTCACCTTCTTTCTACGATCTACGGAGCTCGGGTGCCCAATCAACTCGAGCCAAGAATTAAAGTCGATCTCCTTGACAGGGGGCTATATGGCTATACCAAAAAAGCACGGGTTTTACTGTAACGCCTCAAAACCCACCTTGGATGGCATTACAATCTATAAACTATTCACATCATCAGAGCAACTAAATAATTTCATCATTAAAGAAATTTCATTCATCAAATTTATCATTTGCAATATTATTCCAACAGAATAGACCAACCATGGCCATTACATCCCAAAAGAATCAACTATTTTCTCGCAACAGAATTTAACAAAAGATTAGTCTTTATATGATCACAAAAGAAATTTTCTAGTCTAGCATTTAGGAGAGTATAACCCTAAGCATCTACCTCGGGATCTACACGCCCGTCTAGCGGAGCTTCCCAATGTACCTGCTCATCGACTCCGAGCTCTTCATCTAACACGTAATTTGAAAAATATATTGTTTGTAGGAGGTGAGCACTAAGCTCTGTAGCAACATTCCTCCCAAACTCATACAAGGTTTAGAAAACATATAAAACAAGTCGGTCTCATTTTGTAAATATCATATATTAATTTTTGAAAGAAAACATGAGCATTTCAATAGATCTCAAGTTTACGCAATCGCAATATTTTAAATGAACAGTAAAATAAATTTCCAAACAATAAACCATTTTCCCCAAGTTCTTGTAGAGTCTCATACCTCCACAAGCTCTTGTAGGAAACCAATATACGACTAATAATTCATTCCACCATAAACCGTTTCTCCCAAGTTCTTGCGGAATCTCATACTTCTCAAAATTCTTGTAGAAATTATTTTTGGTACAATGAACAATAACCATAATCGTTCAATAGTGTCATCACATATTATCAAGTATGTTGGCTGCTTCCTATGAATCTACACAATGACTTTACCTCGTTCACCCAATCATAACCACACAAATCACTTTAGGAAGGGCGCATACCGTCTCTCATAACATTGACGAATCTTTCCCAGGAAGGGTATACCATCCCTAAGTTCGAACCTACGTGAACAATAGTGGTTACTCTCATAAACAACAAACCACTACAAGTGTTAGGCAACCATCTCACCACCACTGGAATAGACTAACCTCTAACATTCTACAGCAGTGCTCTGCAATTCCAACCAAATTCTCAAATCATAAGTAAATCATAAATTCTCAATTTCATCGGCATTTTTTTCCAATAGAGCAATTTAAGAAATTAAGCAAGAGATCATCATAAATACCATTTTTATTTCTCAACACAAAGCACTAGGGTTTCGAAATCAAGAATAAAGGAGGAATGAAGAGGAAAATCCATCTCTTTTGAAAACTAGGGTTTTAAAATCAAGAAAAAGAGATTTCATGGGTATTCAACCCTAATTTTGTTTAAAACATAATAATAATTGCAAGAAGACCAAAGAACGATGATTTCATAACATATATATAAGATTTAGAGTCAAAAAATACATATATACAAGCCCTAGTCTCAATGAACAAGAATGGGAAGAAAATCTCTACCTTTCTCCTTGGCTTTGGTGTGAAGGACAAGAAGATTTGATCTTGAATCACCCTTAAAACTCTTATTTTCCCTTTCTCTCTTCCTCTCTAAGTCTTTCTATTAGGGTTCTAAGAGGTTTGGGGGTGAGAGTGTGGTGAAAGAATAGGAACAAATGGAGTGAAAATGGGGTTTTAAAACATAAAAATTCTGATTTTTTTAACGATCTACTGGTAGTTCGTATCGAGCTACTGGTAGTTCGGATCCACTGACAACTTACTATCTGTTGAGCTACCGGTAGTTCAGATCCACTGGCAAGTTACTACCTGTTGAGTTACCAGTAGTTCGGATCCAATGACAACTTATTGCCTGTAGGTCCTGTCCATATTTGCCTATTTTCTCTATTTTTCATTTCAAACTCATTCCAAATCCTTCCAAAACCAACCCAAACTTATACAACATACATTTGAACATCCAACATAGTTGGTATAAGTTCCAGTGCAAACGGTTTCATATTTTTACAAGTCCAAACTAAGTTTGAACTAAATATTTACCCGATTCTACACTATTAACATTTTTATCTCTACTCTTACAATCTACTTAGTTCATGCATATTCCATTACGTATATACTTTTTTCAAAACATAATTCCGTTGCTATATTTGATAATACAAATGTGGGAGTTTACATTTACCGAATACCAAGGAACGGGATTTTTGGAAGCTAGGGATTCTAGCTCGTTTTTTGGGTCTTGGAGTTTCTTGACGTCATTTTACGCTTTAAGAGGTAGGGTTCTTTCCTACTTAGGTTTATTTTCTAATCTAGGGTGTTTATATGAGATGGGTAGGTTGTTAGAGACTAAACACTTGCCTATTGTTGTGAAATTGATGAAATGGGTATTGAGAATGGGAATGGAAATGGGTATAGAAATGGACTAAAATGAATTTCTAGCTTGAAGTGATATGTGGAAGTTACTTGTGTAATTCCATGAATTTTATATTATGTGGGCATGCTATGTATTTATATTGTGCCTTATGAATGAAGTGTGTTATTGACATGTATTATGTAATAACATGTTTATAATTGGTTGTCGGAAGTAAAATGTTGATATATGTTTATTGATATATTTATATTTGTGATGAAGTTTGGTGATTATATGCATATGATATAATTGGCCATGAAATATGTAGATATGTGGTGAAATTAACTCATATGACATTTATTACGTATGAGGCATGACATTGATATTGCAAGGATGTATTACATTACATTTGCACGGAGGCATCGCATTCATGGGCATTAGGCATGAGTGTGGGTGTGTGTGCATGGTTTGATCAAACACCACACTTGGTGGATGATGGGTGGGCTCAGGAAAGTTGAATTGAAGATCCGACTGAGTCACACAGTTGCATGAAAAACTTGTGTCGGGTATAGCAAGACGGGCTAGACATTCCCTCGGGTGCAAGACCCGGCTACCTAGTTCATACACTTCCCTGAGGTGAAATTTTAGAAAAGTGTAATGGAGTGTGGAACTGGCAATGAGACTCCGAGAATCCGCTACCCAACAAAGACACATGATTTTGTTTTATAAAATACCTGGTTCGTACACTCCCCTGAAGTGAAATTCAAGAAAAGTTTACTAGTTTTCTAAAATTTTCATTTGATGTATAACATCAATGGTGGGTTTTTCATACATTGGTATTGCATTGTGTGGTGGGAGCCGGTGAGGGCTCGGGTTAAAGTGCATGAGTGAGTTTCATCTCATATCATGGCATAACACGTTAGATTCCAACATAGACTTGCTTAAATCTTGATTGGAATGGTTGTTGCTTGTCAAATGTTTGTATGTGAGCATTTCATATGCATTTAGGTTGGTGGAGTAGCCTCTGTAGAGGATCCTCTATTGAGAGTGGCTCACCCTATACGGGATAATATTTCAGGTGCGGGGTATACTCTGGTGGAAGACCCTCACACGGACCTCAAGGATGAAGAAAGCCGGGGTGTGGCTTTATTTTGAGTTTTTGTAATAATATCATGAAAACTTAGTTTTGGTATGTAAGTTCATGTAAATGAATGTAATAGAATTGATATGGACCTTATGTTATATGAAAATTGTTATTACACATGTGTTGGATGGAAAGAGTATGGATTGGGATGAATTGGAAGTTGAAAATAGGTGAAACAGGCAAATCTGGACAAAACCTACCGGTAGAACGTTGTCCAACAGGAAAAACCTACCGATGGAATCTTATTCTACCGTTAGAACATCAACCTACCGATAGAACATCAACCTACCAGTAGAACTGTTTCAGTGGGCAGAACCTACATGTAGAACAATAACCTATTGGTAGGTTTTCCAAAAATCTCAATTTTTAAGAATTTTGTGCCATACTTTTGGACTTTGGGTTCTTTGGTTTAAAGGATATAAATGGACATTAAATAAGAATAAATTGTGTATATTGGACCTAAGTTGGGTCAAATGGTAAAATATACACGGGTTACACGTGTGGGTTATAACTTATAATTCCGGTTAAGGGGATGTTATTGACGTGATATCGGCTTGTGTGACAATCACGAGTACGTTCGTGGGTTGACGGGTGGTCAATAGTTGAAAAAACACCCCCGATTTTAGGGGCGTCACAACTTGGTATCNGGTTGTGTGACAATCACGAGTACTTTCATGGGTTGACGGGTGGTCAATAGTTGAAAAAATACCCCCGATTTTAGGGGCGTCACAGCTTGGTATTAGAGTTTAGGTAAACGATTTACCTAGGGCTTGATGGGGGCATGGGTCTAGACTATTGCATTCATTGTGCATCTCTTGTTATGTCCTTTAATATGATACATGTTATATGTTATATGTTTTGGACATGTTATACATGGTAAAATGTGTATGGAAAATAAATACTAGGGTTAGAAAACATAACCTTGAGAGTCGAAAAATAAAGAAACAGGATGGTTCAAGGTGCAAATGTCAACTAGTGGGTTGCNTGGACATGTTATACATGGTAAAATGTATATGGAAAATAAATACTAGGGTTAGAAAACATAACCTTGGGAGTCAAAAAATAAAGAAATAGGATGGTTCAAGGTGCAAATGTCTACTAGTGGGTTGTATAAGCTTTACTAGGGAGACAAGAAGATGAATCTCAAGGTTTCAAATTTGGTTATTACTACTTGGGATACTAAATTAGTGCTCTATTTCTATTTGACATGTGTGAAGATGGCACATAGAGGGAGAGGACACGGCCGAGGCGGTAGGCAGAATAACAACCAACCACCGCCGGTCTTTGACCAACAAGCCTTTATAGAGGCTATAGGTACTGCGGCTACACCCATTTCATAGGCTAGTGCAAATGTGGGGCAAGGAGGCTCGAGTATCCTCCAACGGTTCAAGGCATATAAGCCTCTGACTTTTTTGGGAGGGGCAGATTTGACAGTGGCCGACCATTGGTTTCGATAAGTCGACAAGATTTTAGAGACTATGAAGATCACCTCCAATGCCACAAAGATAAGGTTAGCTGCATTCCAGCTATAGGGAGAAGCCCAACTGTGGTGGGATTAGGCAAATGCCTCCAAGAACTTGGAGGCGATGACATGAGGAGAGTTCTAAGAGCTTTTCATGGGCAAGTACTTCCCAGCGACTATTCGACATGCGAAGGTTAGGGAGTTCTTGGATTTCAAACAAGGGACAATGACGGTGCTTGAATACGTCGCTAAGTTCACTAAGTTAGTCCGTTTTGTCGATGATTACGTGGCCACGGATATAGCCATAGTGAGGAGGTTTGAGGATGGTCTGAAATTATCCATCCGGGGTAAAATTGTGGGCCACCGCCTGCAAGACTTAGACTCGATGGTCGAGACAACTATGACCATTGAGAGAGAAGATGATGACGCATGAAGCATCCGGGAAGCGGGTGCTATAGACAAGAAGAATGAGGGCCAATCCTTTTCTTCGAGTTCGGGGAAGAAGCAAAGGACTTCGAATTCACAAGGACATCACGGACAGGGCCACAGTTATCACAGCC
This sequence comes from Ilex paraguariensis, assembly GCA_963454935.2. Lineage (NCBI taxonomy): Eukaryota > Viridiplantae > Streptophyta > Magnoliopsida > Aquifoliales > Aquifoliaceae > Ilex > Ilex paraguariensis. Next base: position 147,849 of record CAUOFW020007169.1, on the reverse strand, counting down.
AAGGTTAAGGTCAATCCTCCCAAGGCGGGAGAAATCAGAGGCCTTTCTACCAAGTAGTTTAGAAGACTTGCTATCATTGCCACCAACCGGGTCATATGAAGCGGGATTGCCCTCAAAGGCAGGGATCCTAGAGCTATGGGGCATCCCAGTCCCAGTAATCGATGGGGCACACATAGATTTACTTTGTTCCTCCCTACCCCACCATGTGCCAGGGAAGTCAATACCAATTCCAAGGTGCTACACAGACCCCTACCATTTCACAAGCGGGGACTCCAAAATCTGGCCAGATGGGCCAGGACATGCAGGCCGGGACTTTGGGGACATAGGGACGTGTCTATGCCATCATACCTAAGACTGAGCCAATGAATTAGTCAGTCATTCAGGGTACATTTCTACTCTTTCGCTTATGGACTAGAGTATTATTTGACTCTAGTGCATCGCATTCATTCATTTCTATATCATGTGAGAGAGATTTGGGCTTAGAGGTTGATACCTTGGAAGAGTCGTTGTATGTGAATTCACCTCTAGGAGCTAGGGTGTGCGTTGACCAAATATATCAGGTTTGTGAGTTAGAGATCTCGGGGATTTTACTCACCATGGACCTTAGGGTCATAGACATGTCAGAGTTCAATGTGATCCTTGGAATGGAGTGGTTGGCGGCACATTGGGTCGTTATCGATTGTGATCGAAAAAGGTTAACTTCCTACACACCATATGACGTTTGTTTCACATTTCAGGGGAAAAAGCACAAAGCTTTTTCCCAAACCGTGTATAACTCTCGATGGCATGGGCAATTGATGGGTTGGCTTGCGAGCCATACCTTGGAATACAAGGTGAGACAGGAATTGGGTCTACTTGGGTTGTCTGTGAGTATGAGGATTTTTTTTGGATGAACTACCGGGATTACCTCCACATAGGGATGTAGACTTTAGCATCGAATTACATCTAGATACATCTCCTATTTCTATGACTCCACATATAATGGTACCAGCTGAGTTGCAAGAACTCAAGGTCCAATTACAGAAATTATTGGACAAGGGCTTTATTAGACCGAGCACTTCACCTTGGTACGCTCCGGTATTATTTGCCAAGAAGAAGAACAAGACCCTTCAGTTGTGTATACACTATCGACAGTTGAACTGGGTCACCATCAAGAATAGGTACCCTTTGCCAAGGATTGATGATTTTTTTGATCATCTAAGCGGAGCGCGGGTCTACTCCAAGATAGATCTTCACACTGGCTACCATCAATTGAGAATAAGGGAGACAGATATCCCTAAGACGGCATTCAGAACACGGTATGGGCATTTTGAGTTCACCGTGATGCCCTTTAGATTGACGAATGCCCCCGTGGAATTCATAGATCTCATTCATAGGGTGTTCCAACCCTATTTAGATCAGTTCACTATAGTATTTGTTGACGAAATTTTGATCTACTCCAAGTCTGAAGAGGAGCATGAGGGTCACTTGAGGATTGTTCTCTAGACCTTGAGGGAGTATCAGTTGTACGCCAAGTTCAGCAAGTGTGAATTTTAACTTACGGAGGTAAAGTTTTTGGGACACATGGAGTCAGCTTCGGGTGTATCCGTGGACCCGGAGAAAGTTAAGGCGGTTCTGAATTGGGAGAGGCTGAAGTCAGTCTTCAAGACACGCAGCTTCTTGGGATTGGTAGGGTACGACCGTAGATTCATTGAAGACTTCTCCCGACTAGCCGCACCTATGACCAAGTTGACCCAGAAAGAGGTCAAGTTTTAGTGGGATGATTCGTGTGAGAAGACATTCTAGGAGTTAAAGAGGAGGCTTACTTCAACTCCTATTTTGATAGTCCTGGAGAGGGGACATACGTACACAGTGTACTGTGATGACTCTAGAGACAAACTTGGGTGTGTTTTGATGCAATCCGAGAGGGTGGTGACTAATAGTTCTTGACAATTAAAAGAACCACGAGCAAAACTACCCCACACACGACATGGAGTTGGAGACCATTGTCTTTGCCTTGAAGGCTTGGCGCCATTATTTATATGGTGAGCAGTTTGAGGTGCTTTTGGACCAAAAGATTCTGAAGTATATCTTTACACAGCGGGACCTCAATATGAGGCAACACAGGTGGATGGAGTATTTGGAGGACTACGACTTTACTTTGCGTTACCATCCTGGTAAGACAAACGTGGTGGCTGATGCACTTAGCCAGAAGTCAGGGGAAATCTTGGCTAGTATGGCTTCCCGAGAGTGGCAGATGCTTGAGAATGTGGGACAATTCGGGCAGCACTACAGGGAGCAGGCTCAGGGTGTTTTAGGGAGTTTGGTAGCTACGCCTTCCCTACTAAGCAGGATGATTGAGTCCCAAGGGCAGGACCTAGAATTATCATCCGTTAGGGACCGAGTGCAGTCGGGTACCGGTGATGAGGGTTGGGTCATTCACTCGAATAATTTTTGGTATAGGGGAAGGGTTGTGGTTCCCCAGTTAGTAGATCTAAGGGAGGACATTCTTAGGGAGTTCCATTGCTCCCGATTTGTGGTGCATCTGGGTGGCACAAAGATGTATCATGATCTTCGTCGCCAGTATTATTGGAGCGGAATGAAGAGACACGTTGGGGACTTTGTCAGACGATGTCTCACGTGTCAGCAGGTCAAGGCCTCACACTAGAGACCAGCTGGGTTGCTCTAGCCTTTGGAGGTGGCTGAGTGGAAGTGAAAACATATCACGATAGATTTTGTGACCCACTTGCCATTAATATCGCGGGGACATGACGCGGTGTGCGTGATAGTGGACCGACTTACGAAGTCAGCACACTTTTTGATAGTACAGATGAATTTTACATTGGAGAAATTCTGTCGATTGTATATACAGGAGATTGTACGGTTGCATGGGGTACCCGTATCTATAGTATCAGATCGGGGTCCTAGGTTCACGACTCATTTTTTGGGAGAGTTTTCAACGGGCCATAGAGACACAGTTGATGATGAGCACAACATTTCATCCCTAGACTAACGGTCAGTCGGAGAAGATCATCCAGATTCTAGAGANTCATTTTTTGGGAGAGTTTTCAACGGGCCATAGAGACACAGTTGATGATGAGCACAACATTTCATCCCTAGACTAACGGTCAGTCGGAGAGGATCATCCAGATTCTAGAGAACATGCTACGAGTATGCGTCCTAAATCTCAAGGGTAGTTGGGAAGAGCATTTACCCGTAGTGGAGTTCACTTACAATAATAGTTATCAGGCAAGTATTCAAATGGCACCCTATAAGGCATTATGTGGGTGGCCTTGTTGTTCTCTAATTTTTTGGACGGAGGTTAGAGAGAGACCCTCTACGGGTTCAGATTTAGTTAGAGACACCTCGAAAAAGATGGACCTGATACGAAAACGTCTTCTTACGGCTCAAAGCCAACAGAAGAACTATGCTAATAGACGGCGATGACCTCTAGAACTTGAGGTTGGGGATCATGTCTTCTTGAAGGTGATGACTAAAAGGGGAGTGGTCAGATTTGAAAAGTAAGGAAAGTTGTCACCGAGGTTTATCAGGCCCTTCGAGGTACTCGAGAGGGTGGGTACAGTGGCTTACAGATTGGTATTACCGCCAAATTTATCAGGTGTTTACGCAGTGTTCCATGTCTCTATGCTCCGAAAATATACTCTAGATCCGACACATGAGGTGGATTGGGGTGAGTTAACTATTGATGCGGATAAGACCTTTGAGAAGGGACCGATGCGTATCATGTATAGCCGGGAGTAGGTTTTGTGAGGCAAGACCGTGAGGCTAGTGAAGGTGTCGTGGCAGCACCAAGGCGTGGATGAGGCGATATGAGACCGTCAGAACACTATACGTACCAACTATCAATTCCTGTTCAAGAATGGAGGTACATTTTTTAAAATTTTAAGTATAGCATTACTTGTTGCATATGCAGTTAAGTGTGTATGTGTGTGTGAATTTCGGGGACGAAATTCTTTTAAGGGGGAGAATGTAAAACTTGGGTAAATTTAAATTTTTTATAAAAAAAGGGTAAAACAGTAATTTGTCATTACGGTACGAGTTGAAAACCTGAATTTTTCTGAATTTTGGATGACTAAACGGACCTCACCGTTGAATTCTTCTTGTGAAATATAGTTACCCCGTCAATTTTTGTCGAATTCTGAGATAGTCAGATTTTTTGCGTTTTACGAGGAAGACAGGCCTCGGGTGACCCAAAAATAAAATTTTTAATAAAATCTGAAAAATTGGAAAATAATTTAAGGCAAGTTTAAATAAAATTTTTTTTAACTTGAACCGAGACAAAATTTAATCGTTTCGGGGCGAAAACGGAACCAGGAAAAAGAGGGTGTGTGGCACATTGTGGGCCAAGTATTGAGAAATATATAAAGGGGAAAAATTTTGATTTCTCCCCCTATTCATCAGTTTTTTCTAATGTGAGAGAGAAAGAGAGGGAAAAAGCTTGGATTTTCACATTCTCTCTATGATCTATGGAGCTCAGGTGCCCAAATCAACTCGAGCCAAGGAACAGGATTTTTGGAAGCTAGGGATTCTAGCTTGTTTTTGGGGTCTTGGAGTTTCTTGACGTCATTTTACGCTTCAAGAAGTAGGGTTTCCTCTTATTTAGGTTTATTTTCTAACCTAGGGTGTTTTATATGAGATCAGTAGGTTGTTAGACACTTAACTCTTGCCTATTTTTGTGAAATTGATGAAATGGGTATTGGAAATGGGAATGGAAATGAGTATAAAAATGGTCTAAAATGAATTTCTAGCTTGAATTGATATGTGGAAGTTACTTGTGTAATTCCATGGATTTGATATTATGTGGGCATGCTGTGTTTATATTGTGCCTTGTGAATGAAATGTGTTATTGGCATGTATTATGTAATAACATACTTATAATTGGTTGTTGAAAGTAAAATGTTGATATATGTTTTTTGATATATATAATATTGTGATGAAGTTTGGTGATTATATGCATATGATATAATTGACCATGGAATATGTAGATATGTGGTGAAATTAACTCATATGACATTTATTACGTATGAGACATGACATTGATATTGCAAGGATGCATTACATTGCATTTGCACGGAGGCACCGCATTCATGGGCATTAGGCATGAGTGTGAGTGTGTGTATATGGTTTGATCAAAAACCATACTTGGTGGATAATGGGTGGGCTCGGGAAAGTTGGATTGAAGATCCGATTGAGTCGCACAGTTGCAGGAAAAACTTGTGTCCAGTATAGCAAGGAGAGCTAGACTCTCCCTCAGATGCAAGACCCGGCTATATGGTTCATACATTCCCCTGAGGTGAAATTCCAAAAAAGTGTAACGAAGTGCGGAACTGACAATGAGACTCCGAGAATCCGCTACCCAACAAAGACACATGATTTTGTTTTATAAAATTACCTGGTTCATACATTCTCCTAAGGTGAAATTCTAGAAAAGTGTACTAGTTTTTTAAAATTGTCATTTGATGTATAACATCAATGGCGGGTTTTTCATACATTGGCATTTCATTGTGTGGTGGGAGCCGGTGAGGGCTCGAGTTAAAGTGCATGAGTGAGTCTCATCTCATATCATGACATAACATGTTAGATTCCAACATAGACTTGTTTAAATCTTGGTTGAAATGGTTGTTGCTTGTTAAATGTTTGCATGTGAGCATTTCATATACATCTAGGTTGGGGGAGTAGCCTCTGTAGGGGATCCTTTATTGAGCGTGGCTCACCTTATACGGAAAAATATTTCAGGTGCGGGGTATACTCCAGTGGAAGACCCTCACACGAGACCTCAAGGATAACGAAAGTCGGGGTGTGGCTTTATTTTGAGTTTTGTACTAATATTATGAAAACTTAGTTTTGGTATGTAAATGAATGTAAATGAATTGGTATGAATCTTGTGTTATATGAAAATTGTCATTACACATGTATTGGATGGAAAGAGTATGGATTGGAATGAAATTGGAATTTAAAAATAGGTGAAACAAGCAAATTTGGGCAAAACCTACCAGTAGAACGTTGTCCAGTAGGCAAAACCTACCGGTAGAATCTTGAACTACTGATAGAACATCAACCTACCGGTAGAACTTTTCCAGTTGGCAGAACCTATCGGTAGAACAATAACCTACCGACAGGTTTTCCAAAAATCTCAATTTTAAAGAATGAATGTAAATGAATTGGTATGAATCTTGAGTTATATGAAAATTGTCATTACACATGTATTGGATGGAAATAGTATGGATTGGAATGAATTGGAAATTAAAAATAGGTGAAATAGGCAAATCTAGACAAAACCTACCAGTAGAATGTTGTCCAGCAGGCAAAACCTACCGGTAGAATCTTAAACTACTGATAGAACATCAACCTATCAGTAGAACTTTTCTAGTGGGCAAAACCTATCGGTAANGCAGGCAAAACCTACCGGTAGAATCTTAAACTATCGATAGAACATCAACCTATCAGTAGAACTTTTCCAGTGGGCAAAACCTATCGGTAGAACAATAACCTACCGGTAGGTTTTCCAAAAATCTCAATTTTTAAGAATGTTGTGTCATACTTTTGGACTTTGGGTTCTTTAGTTCAAAGGATATAAATGGACATTACATAAGGATAAATTGTGTATATTGGACCTATGTTGGGTCAAATGATAAAATGTACACAGGTTACACGTGTGGGTTATAATCCCAGTTAAGGGGATGCTATTGATGTGATGTCGGGTTATGCGACAATCACGAGTACTTCCACGGGTTGACAGGTGGTCAACGGTTGAAAAAGAACCCCTAGTTTTAGGGGCGTCACAAATGTGATGTCAATTTGTTGAATTGCATGTTAATTGAATACTTTATATATAAAATTGACAAAATTGATACGTTAGGAATCAAATTTACAAATCGTGTATATTTTAGGAATAAAAGTGTTACTAACCCATTTTAGGGATAAAATTGCCAAATCAAGATAGATAATGATAAACCATGATCAATCATCTATATCTATCTATCTATATACTACTAATAAAAGTACTTTAAATGAAAATAATTTGATTCACTATTTTACCCTTTCTAAAGAATTTTAAAATCCCACACTATTTTTCTATTGATAAATATCAAAATTACAATCACATTCTTATTTATTTAAATATTCAAATTATCCCCTAACATTTATTTTAATTCTCTATATATTAATATCAATATTTATGAGAATTTTTAATTGATTACATTACCCTTAAAAAATATATGCATCATTGAATTTTTTAATAGTGTTTAAAAAATATTCAAAAACTACATGAATAGATCATTACTGCTAACAAAAGTACCGTAGTATGAAAAAAATTTTGATCCATTATTTTACCCTTATAAAGAATTTTAAATACCACATTATCCTTTCAAAATTAAATATTTAAATTATTATCATATCTTTATGTGTTTAATTCTCAAAATTACCCATAATATCTCTTTTAATTCTCTATTCTGTTTGTATAAATATTAATATCTATGAAACTTTTTAATTGACTAAGTTACCCTTGAAAATATCTACATCATTATTGTTTTCAATAAAACATTCAAAAAATCTTCTAAAACTTCATCAATCTAATATTACTCAATTCAAATATAAAAATAACATTATGACTACATATGTGTATTTTTTTTTTATCCAAAATTCCAACCATTTTATTTTTAAAATAAAAATAATCTTTTACATAGTTTTTTAAAAATAATTTATGCTAAATCAACCTAATTCTTCAATCACAATAAACTTTTCATGTTTTATTAAGAGTTTATATAAAATATATTGAAGTGTATTTTTAATATAAACTTGAATTCTATAATTTTGATATTTTTTAAAATATATTATAAAATAGACACTAAAGTATGCATGTTTTGTCAGTATAGTTCTCATTGTATCAATTGTCAATTTGTTCCCTAAAATATTTAGTTAGTATTTAAATGATCCATATACAAATAGTCAATTTAACATAAGTGATCACTTGATATTATTTGAAGGAATGACACGTGGTCACTTTCGTCAAAGAACTTAATGGATCGTTTCGTTATGTATCATTTAAATAAGAATTAAATATTTTAGGGATCAAATTGAAAAAATTCATATATTAAAGACTAAACTGATAAAATACGCATACTTTAGAACCAAAAGTGCTATTAACCCTATATTTTATCCTTATTACCTCTAATTATAGTAAGCATTGATTAGAATATTGATAATTATTTTTATTTTATTTAAATAATTAAAAAATTGAAACCTAATAAAATGAATTATTATTTATATTTTTTCTTATAATTAGAATAACGAATTGTTGAGAACAAATTTTTTTTTTTAAACTCTATAGTACAATACAAGCGATAAAAACATAATTTTGATAAACTTTTGACTATATTTAATTGAGGTTCATATATATTTAATACATTTTATTAATATTTTGTATACAAAAATTATTTACTTGTAACGCACGTAATGCATTGCTAGTATACTATAAAAAGAGGTAACGGGAAAAAGTAGTAATTTACCCAAAAAAAGTGGTATCTCACCCAAAAATAAATAAATTACCCCAAATAGTAGTAACTAATCCAAAAAAGGTGGTAATCTCACCCAAAAAGTGCTAACTTGTCCCAAGAAGTGATAAATTTATCCCACAAAATGATAACTTCACCTAAAAAGTAGTAATCTTACTCCCCAAAAATGGTAATCTCACTTAAAAAGTGGTAACATACCACCCAAAAGTGGTGAACTTATCCCAAAAGTTGCAATACCCTAAAATAGTGGTTCTTTATCCTGTAAAAATGGTAACATTTCCCTCCAAAAAAAGTTAATGTCACCGAAAAAATTAGTAATCTCACCTTGGTAATATTTTTAACCTCACTCAAAATTGGTAATCTCATCCGAAAAAAGGTGATAAATACCACCATTCTACTATCACCCAAAAAAATAGTAAATTCTGTTGACATTACTATAACATGACCCAAAAAATGGCAATGTCATCCATAAATTCTGTTTGTACGTATTTCATCCAATGTTTTAAACAACATTTTGAGACAAATAATTATCATTTTTTAAAACAAATTTTAAAATTTGAAATTTGTATAATTCTTTAAATTATATATTGGTGAAATCAATTATGAGCTTTTTTATTTTTTATTTTTATGGATAGATGGCAAGTAAACGAAGATTTTATTTTTCTGTATCATACCAAAAAGTAAAAAAGCGTACAGAAAATTGAAATCATTTACAGTGATAAAGCTATTTATATGCCTCTGCAACTTCCAACGAACATGTATTAATAAATAACGAACCACGCTGATTTAGGGAATGTTGGCTTTTTTCTGCCAAAAAATAAAAATGTGCACCAAAAACTACAGTTCTAGGGTCTTTATGTCAAGTTAATAACAACAAATAGATCAAAGCAAAAAAATTAGAGGAAGTCAACGAAAACGTTACAAAGACAACCCTTATCCCCAAAAATTCCATCCTTGAAGCTCATAAAATAAGGAATTTATGATAAAAAAAAATGCAATCCAACAAATATATAATTCATTGGGTTGAACCTCATTTGCCATTCTTGCATCCAAAAGAAATGAATATGTGCTAAGAAGCACATAATATCTGATTCACAAAGTCGGCACTAAAGAATTGCTTTTAAGGTTTTTTTGGATTTGACATATGTACTAACTAGTGATAACTAGAGATGACAGTGGATCGAAGCAAGAGCGGGGGTGTAGTTTTCATTCCCGTACCCGAGTAAAAATACTCCGTCTATCCCCGGTTCACTCCTGTTAATTGGTATAATTTTCATTCGCGGGTAAATTTGTAATCTCTGCCCTTGTCCTCGGCCCCACCCACCTCACCCCCCAGTCCAAGCTCAAACCTAAGCCCAAACCAACATAATCCAAAATTCTAAATAAATTCGACATTCTAAGTAATCCAACATAATTATAGTTAAAAACTTGTCATCCATAATATAATCCAACATAATATTATTAAAATATTGTCTACAATATAATCCAACATAATATAATTAAGGTTTGTCTCCTATGTAAATATAACATAACATCATGCAACACAATATAATGTAACATAACATAATTCAACATAAAAAAATATAAAAACACAAAAATCTACACTTTTACAAGCTAAAAACATGAAAAAAAAATAAAAACTGAACAATTTTCAAAAAAAAAAATATCATTCAATAATATATTGATTTGTATTCACGGCAATATATATAATAATAATAATAATAATAATAATGGGTAAAACAGGGTGGGGATGGGGCGGCGGGGATAAGTGTCAGTCTATCCTCTACTTCATCCCCGCACAGGTTTATACGAGTATCTCTGTATATGTCAATTGTCCAATATGTATGATCCATCTGCGGTCCAAACGGGTGAGGTTTGGACGAATATCCATTTTTATCTGATTTACTGTCATCCCTATAAATAACTCGTGTCTGAAGTAGGCGTGATAATTCTAAACACGACTCGTAAAATCGACACGAACCCAACACGGATTTAGCGGGTTTGAGTGTAGTTTTAACGAGTTCCGGTGGTTAATGGGTTAAATGTGACACCCCTAAAATCGGGGGTCCCATTGACCACCTGTCAACCCGCGAAAATACCCATGAATGTCGCGTGGCTCGACATCACGTCTATCATATTCCTGTAACCGGGATCATAACTTACATGTATAACCCGTGTTCCTTTAATCATTTAATTCAACGGAGGTCCAATGAGCCTCAATATACCTCATTTAATGTCCATTTGCATTATTGGAACTAAATAAGACAAGGTTCAAAAGGTTAGCAAAACAATTTTAGATTTTTCAGATTTTTGGAAGAGCTACTGGTAGGTGTTTGTTATAACTATCGGTAGAAGTTTTACCTGTAAGCTACCGGTTGCTTTTTCCTACTGAGCAGGTACTACCTATTAGCTACCGGTAGTTGTTGCCTGCTGTATAGGTACTACTTGTTAGCTACCGGTAGTTGTTGCCTGCTACTAGTAGGTTTTGTCCAGAATTTCATTTTTTCATCAGTTTTTCATTTCCAATCCATTCAAAACCTTTCCAAATTCATCCCAAACATGTATAATAATATTTTCTACATTATACATTATCCATACAAGTTCTATTACATGCATTTATATAATTTACATGTCAAAACGACATTTAGCCAAAGTTTTACAAAAATTGTTTCCAAAAGCCACAAACCGGCTTTTCTTCTCCCTCGAGGCCCTGAATGCGAGTCCTCTCCCGGTACGAACCCCACACCTGAAATGTTTCCCATATAAGGTGAGCCAACACCCAGTAGAATATTTCCTACAGAGACTACTCCCCAATCCAAGTGCATATGCAATGTTCACATGCAACATTTATCAATAACAATCATTTCAACCTACACTTAAGCAAATTAAGGTTGAAATCTAACATACCATGCCATAAAATGAGATGAAGCCCATTCATACAATTTACCCGAGCCCTTCCCGGCTCCATAACACATGTCATGTCAATGTGTATTAAAACCAAGCTTTTCTAGCTCCGGCTATCTACCTTCAACTCATGCTATGCAGTGAGTATCAAAACCGGGCTTTCTAAGCCCCCGCCATTTGTGTTACACACCCAATGACTAATTAAAATCTCCGGATCTTTCTTGGGGTGGGTATTTATAGACTTACACCCACGGTCACCCAACCGACACGGAATTCATGGACTTTCACCAACGATTTCGTGTACACCGACACACTTTATGAGCTCTTATACCAACGGAAGTGCATATCCAAATACTGGGTCTCTCATCCAAGGGATAGTCTAACCCCTCTTGCTATCTCGACCCAAGTCTTTTTCATGCAACTGTGCGACTCAGTCGGACATTCAATCCAACTTTCTCAAGCCCACCCATCATTCACCTACGTGGTGTTTGATGCCAACCATGCACCCACACCCATAAATTGCGATGTCTACGTGCATATACAATGTAATGCATTATTGCCATTCCAATATCATGCCCACATGTAATGAATGTCATATGAGCAATTTTAAACCACATGTTTACATGTTTCATGAAAATTCATATATAAGCATATAAATTTCATAAGTCATCAAAAGGGCAATATCTCAATGAGCACATATTAACATTTCTTTCCAACACATTTTTTTAAGCATTTTATTCATCATTATGTCATAAACAACTTGATTCATACATAGGCATTTGGCAAACACCATCAAAGCAACAATTCATGTTATCACACAAGAGTTTCCACCTCATTCACAAGCATGATATAAAACATATAGCATGCTCACATAACACCCATTTTCCATAGAATTTCACAATAATTGCAACCCACCAATTCCAATCTAAGAGTTTTACTTAAATTAGGTCAAATTCACATACCCAATTCACCAATCACCCAATTCCATCAATTTTTACAACCACAGATAAGTGATATATATAGCTATCCATCTACCCATTTCATATAACACTCTAGGTTGTAAAATAAACCCAAGTAGGAAGGAACCCTACCTCTTGAAGCGTAAATCCACTTGGTAGAAGCTCTCAAGACTCAAATTCTCGCCCCCAAACCCTTGATTCCACCAAGCTTGATTTTGAAACTTTGGTGAAATCCCTCGTTTTCGGTGTGATCTTGTAGCCCTCGACGAGGAGACCGACTTTTGTTCTTGCTCCGAGTGGATTTGAGCACCCGTAGCCTTGTAGATCGTAGAGAGAAGGTAGAGTTTTTCCTCACTTTCCCTCTCTTCCTCTCAACATTAATGGCCGGCCGAAGAAATAGGAGAAAAATCTAATTTTTTTCCCTATTTATACTCTTAGAATACTTGGCTCACAACGCTCCACACAACCCTATTTTCTCCGGATCCGTTTTCATCTCGAAAATAATTTAAATTTCGTCCCAGTTTAAGTTCAAATTAATTTTATTTTAATTTGCCTTAAATTATTTTCTAACTTCCAAAATTTTATTAGAAATCCCGTTTTTGGGTCATCCGAGACTCGACCGCCTCGTAAAACGTAAAAAATTTGACTATCTCGAAATTCGATGAAATTTGACGTGGTAACTAGATTTTGCGAGACGAATCCAACGATGAGGTCCGTTTCGTCATCCAATATCTAGAAAAATTCAGGTTTTTAACCCGTACTGTAACAATAAAATTACCGTTTTGCCCTTGTTTATAAAAATTTAAATTTACCGGGTTTTACATTAACTTGGCAAACCCATGAAATAAACAAACTGGTTTTGTGTTTAACTCGTTTAAACCTGTTTAACCCATTAATAGTGGTACTATAATTTTTTTTTTTTTAAAAAAGTTAGGTTTCTTAGCCTCTACCTAATCTCACACCTCCATCTCTTAGACTTATTCAAATTTAGTTGTTATTTAATGTTTATTTTTTGCCTTTATTTTTTTGTTTAGCCATAATTTATTATTATAGTAAACATGTCAAACATGTTNTGTTTAACCCATTAATAGTGGTACTATAAATTTTTTTTAAAAAAAGTTAGGTTTCTCAGCCTCTACCTAATCTCACACCTCCATCTCTTAGACTTATTCAAATTTAGTTGTTATTTAATGTTTATTTTTTGCCTTTATTTTTTTTGTTTAGCCATAATTTATTATTACAGTAAACATGTCAAACATGTGTAATGTGTGATGAGTTGATGATTTTTCATATGGACTCGAAATACTCTAACTTATTCTTTTATTTAACGGGTGACACACAAGTTGTATCAGATAACCTGTATAATAAAAGATTTTTGTATGGATGTCATAGTTGAACTTTGTTATATAAACGAATGGGGTATAAATGGAGGGTTTTTTGACAAAAACCCGTTCAACCCAATACAAAACCGTTTCACTCGACACTATTGTCGGGCCTAGTCTGAAGCCACTAGTTACAAAGTAGATTCAACCATATCGCCAAATGCCTAAAATGTATCCTTTATACACCCGCACTTGAACATGTGATCCAATGGAATTCGTAGACGTGGGTCTGTAGTTAAGTTCTCTGCTTGGGTGTCCCGCAGGAGTGCCTTTTCNTATACACCCGCACTTGAACATGTGATCCAATGGAATTCGTAGACGTGGGTCTGTAGTTAAGTTCTCTGCTTGGGTGTCCCGCATGAGTGCCTTTTATCTCTCTCCCTCTCTCTTGTTTGCTTGGGTGGGAGTTTCGATCATAATCGTTTCATTGCCCATGGCCTTTGTTTATCTTGGTCTCTTATGTTTCTTTCTCTATTGTTTCCTTCTTCGCGTACGTGGCTTTTCCTCTATTAGTTTTCTATGATTAGTTTCATTTCCTTCTTTGTCTTTTGGTCATTCTATCCTTCTTCTTCTTTGTCTTTTGTTTGCTTTATCCTTGTTCTTCCATTCTATTGTCTGTTAACTCTCTCCATATTGTAATTGTGTCCATTATGGATGAATNTCTCTTATGTTTCTTTCTCTATTGTTTCCTTCTTCGCGTACGTGGCTTTTCCTCTATCAGTTTTCTATGATTAGTTTCATTTCCTTCTTTGTCTTTTGGTCGTTCTATCCTTCTTCTTCTTTGTCTTTTGTTTGCTCTATCCTTGTTCTTCCATTCTATTGTCTGTTAACTCTCTCCATATTGTAATTGTGTCCATTATGGATGATTTTTTTTTTTTGAAAAACTACAATCCTTTTCTTTAATGGGGGACGAAGAACAGGTTCTCGAATTTGATCATTCTGATATTCCTTTGTGTTTTGATAATCAATTGTTGCTTTTTAGGAATTGGTCTTTTGTTTGCTATTACATTTCTATAGGTTCAAGTTACTGGAATACTGATGGGACATTTTTGAAATACTCCGAGCNTCGAATTTGATCATTCTGATATTCCTTTGTGTTTTGATAATCAATTGTTGCTTTTTAGGAATTGGTCTTTTGTTTGCTATTACATTTCTATAGGTTCAAGTTACTGGAATACTGATGGGACATTTCTGAAATACTCCGAGCTGAAGACACGTGTCCTCGGTGTCATTAATCTTTGTTATCGAGATCACGTACCCATCGGGTCACAAGTCCCCTCTCCCCCGAGGTACTGATCATGGGGATCGAGTGGCATCCAGTACGTTTTTATGTACCGACACGTACCCTCGGTCTGATGTGGTACATCGGTCGCTAGGCCTCCCCTTCTCGGCTTCAAGATGTACCTATTCCTCGGCTCCGAGATGTACCTATTCCTCGCTCTGAGATGTACCTATTCCTCGGCTCTGAGAAGTACCTCTTCCTCGGTACCGAGATGTACCCCCCTCGTCCAGGATGCCATTCTCTGCTCCAGCAAAGGCTATTGATGCACTGGTCACTAGCCTAGGCTAGGCTAGGTTAGCTATCATGACCTCGTCTTACACAATTGGTGTTAGAAGGCACAGGAAGGCAGGGGCCACAGCCAATGGGGAATGGACGCGTGACATATTGTGTCACATCAGAGACAGAATGACCGCATGACCTTGCTGACACGCGACTTGGGAAAACAAGCATTTAATTACACTATTCCCTTGATGAGACTGCATTCAATGCGGTAAGGCTCGGAAGTGAAAGGTAATAAATGTCTCTAAGGCTGGACATTTATTGCATCCTCCCCGAGAGGAGCTCATTGAACCGTTGGCAGGCTGATGACACAGTCTTGATTGCTCGGGGTCCCGAGCAGTTAAAAGAGAAGACATTCCTCATAGGAATCAGTGTGCATGTTGCCTGTATCTAATGATCACCTACTTACCACACTGACAGTAATCATGAGTATTTGAGGTATAAATACTCCTTACTAAAGGCAAGGGAAAGGAGGTGAAACTTTTGCTACAAATTATACTCAGTGTTTTCTTCTTCCTCTCTCTCAAAAACTGACTTGATTGTCGGAGGGGATACGCCGAAAAACACTCCGACGCCCTTCTAACTTGTTCTTCTTTGTTCCAAAAACCTTTCTTCAGCCTTACTGGATCGTTCCTTTGATCTGCGAGGGTCCCCCATTACCGTCCTAGGTTACCACCGGATCTCACAAGTTGTTCCAAGCAGTATGGTTGACCACTCAACTAATTTACTCGAGTTCACCAAGGGAGAGATCTATTCTCATTTTTATATTGTGCGAGATCTAGCGCGCATAATCTGGCGCCGTCTGTGGGAAATGACTAGTTTTTCTAGTTTTTTTTCTATAAAGAACAGTGACCATGGTGAACACTCGACAAAAAGGGAAAGGTCCCCACCAAAGAAGTCTCGAATTACAAGCTCTCTGTCACCATAGAGGGAGGGATCACACTGATGTGAATAAAAATGCCTCTACTCAGTCAAGAGGGGTTACCCCTCAAACCAGTATGGGAATCAGGTCAAGAGGATCAGCCCCCTTGGCTCGTCAGCTGGCGGAGGTGATCGAAGAAAAGTTTGGCGATAGATTACGACAGCTGGAAAAGGATAATATAAATGTCCTAAGCCGGCTCAACGAATTTGTCGCCTCCAGCGAAGGGTCGAGGGACTCATTCATTTCTCGTGGGCTCCCCGCCCGGGAGGCAGAAACGAAGGATCTAAGGAATCATCTAAACAACAAGGCAGAAAGCTCCAGGGCCCCAAAGCGACCGAGAGCCAACGAGCACCCTCCTAACGACCATTCAAGGAAGGCAAGGCCATTAGTCCTGGACGACCTCCAGCGAGGATTGTCTAGACGGAGGAAGGGAGATGAGTCCGAGGAGGATTCTACCCTATCCACACGGCGCTCAGGAAATGGGGGGCCTATTGATGAACTCAAAGACTTCAAAAGACATCCCGTTAGGGAGGAAATTGATCTCAGAGCCCGGTTGGAATCCAGGAGAAAGAGTAAGGATGTTNGCGGAGGTGATCGAAGAAAAGTTTGGCGATAGATTACGACAGCTGGAAAAGGATAATATAAATGTCCTAAGCCGGCTCAACGAATTTGTCGCCTCCAGCGAAGGGTCGAGGGACTCATTCATTTCTCGTGGGCTCCCCGCCCGGGAGGCAGAAACGAAGGATCTAAGGAATCATCTAAACAACAAGGCAGAAAGCTCCAGGGCCCCAAAGCGACCGAGAGCCAACGAGCACCCTCCTAACGACCATTCAAGGAAGGCAAGGCCATTAGTCCTGGACGACCTCCAGCGAGGATTGTCTAGACGGAGGAAGGGAGATGAGTCCGAGGAGGATTCTACCCTATCCACACGGCGCCCAGGAAATGGGGGGCCTATTGATGAACTCAAGGACTTCAGAAGACATCCCGTCAGGGAGGAAATTGATCTCAGAGCCCGGTTGGAATCCAGGAGAAAGAGTAAGGCTGTCCAGGATGAGGTCGAAGACGAGGTCATACAAACACCCTTTACCAGGGAGATCAGAGAGATGGAGGTTTCAAGAAAGTTCGTCGTGCCGAGGTTCAAAACTTATGACGGGTGGTCCGATCCCGAAGCCCATCTCAGGCAATACAAGCAAATGATGTCCCTCTATCATTTGGACCAACGGTTCCTCTGTCGAGTGTTTTCTATGAGCTTGGGGGACTCTGCGATGAAGTGGTTCGAGGCGCTTCCCCCCAACAGTATTGGATCGTGGAAGGAATTGACGAGGTAGTTCTTGGCTCGATTTATTACGGGGAGTAAGTGGCCCAAAGACGTTGGATCATTGCTAACGCTCAGACGTAGGGAATCCGAGACCCTTCGCCAGTATGTCATCCGATACTGGGAAGAGGTTAATGAGGTAGAAGGCTGCTCAGAAGTCATGGCAGCGGCGTCTTTCAGGCTCGGCTTGGCGAGGGACAAGGACTTGTACCGATCCCTGACTAAGAAGACTCCCTTAGATATGGGTGAGCTGATGGCCCGGATAAACAAATACTCAAGGATCGAGGACGAGATGGGAAGCAGCAAAGGCCGAACCCTCCAATCTAAGAGAAAAGAGAGGGAGCGGGAGGATACTCCCCGAAAGGGATTGCTACCTCTTCCAGGGGGGTCATCCAAAGGAGTTCACATTATGTTCAAGGAACTCATCTTCAAGTTGCTCCATAAAATCAAGCATAAGCCGTTCTTCAAGTGGCCGCCCAGGATGCAGAGTGATCTCTCCACCCGTGATCAAAAGGTTAGGTGTTCCTATCACCGGGATTTCGGACATCGCACCGAAAGCTGCAGGGTATACAAATCGTTCTTGGAAAGATTGGTCCGAGACGGATACTTGAAAGAATACATAGAGCCCAGGCCAGAAGAGAGACACACCCTTGCCTCGACCGAGGAGCCGGACAACGTCATAGATGTCATCCATGTATGTCCCCTGGATCGCCCCACGTCTAAGGAACTCGAGTCCGACCTCAAGAGGATAGCTTTTACAAGGAAAGTAGCCGAGGATGATGGGGGGTCACCCAGTAAAAGGGCCAGGACTGGTGAGCCCAACATCACGTTCTCCGACACAGACTTGACAAGCGTAGTGACTCCTCATAACGACGCCCTTGTCATAACCCTGAAGATAGGTAAATTCGACGTAAAAAGGGTATTGATAGACTCTGGAAGTTCCTCGGAAGTGATGTACTTCGAGACTTTAAAACGGATGGGTCTTGGCCTCAAGGACCTCACCAAGGTCAGGACACCCCTCATCGGATTC
>CAUOFW020007169.1:117906-128955 GCA_963454935.2 Ilex paraguariensis | reverse complement strand
GGGGGCCACCCAGTAAAAGGGCCAGGACTGGTGAGCCCAGCATCACGTTCTCCGACGCGGACTTGACAAGCGTAGTGACTCCTCATAACGACGCCCTTGTCATAACCCTGAAGATAGGTAAATTCGACGTAAAAAGGGTATTGATAGACTCTGGAAGTTCCTCGGAAGTGATGTACTTCGAGACTTTAAAACGGATGGGTCTTGGCCTCAAGGACCTCACCAAGGTCAGGACACCCCTCATCGGATTCAACAGCTCGTTCACCCTGCCCGTAGGCAAAATCACATTGCCAGTTGTCATGGGTCCCTTCATCATCAACACCGAGTTTGTCGTGATTGATACGGACTCTCCCTACAACGTGATCATGGGGGCGAACATAGCTGCATGCGTTGGGAGCAGTGCACTCCACCTACCACCAGAAACTAAAATTTGCCACGCCAGAATGTATCATGGAGATCCGGGGGGACCAAGCATCCACAAAAAATTATTTTTATTCAGCTGTTAGAGCCGGGGCGTTCACCCAAGAAAAGGGGCGAGCCCCGGAAAAGATCATAGAAAAATAGCAATCACAGTCCGGGCGTCCAGGAATAGTTGACCCCCGGATAGACCCAACTGAGCGGTCGGTGGAGGACCTCCGGAAGGTGCCCATGGTGGAGGGAGAAAAAGAAAGATATTTCTTAGTTGGAACCGCGATGTTTGCAGCTGAACAGGGGGAGATGATTGAGTTCCTAAGGGGAAATACAGACGTGTTCGCTTGGAACGCAATAGAAATGACGGGGGTAGACCCCGAGATAATCACGCACAAGCTGCATGTTGACCCGGCACACAAGCCAGTCAAACAGAAGCCACGATGCATGGCCCCACATCACGCCTGCTGGTCAACGAAGAAATTGACAAACTCCTGAAGGCCAACGCCATTCAAGAGATACAGTTCCCAGAATGGCTGTCTAACATAGTTTGCGCGAAGAAGAAGGGGGGGAAATGGCGTGTCTACGTAGACTTCACAGATCTAAACAAGGCATGTCCCAAGGATGACTAACCCCTACCAAAGGTGGACCAGTTAGTGGACGCCACTGCCGGATATGAACGCATGGACTTCCTGGATGCCCGAGCAGGATATCACCAGATCCCTCTCCATCCCCCAAATCAGAAAAAAATGGCGTTTATCACTCCGAAGGGAGTTTTCTGTTACAAAGTGATGCCATTTGGACTAAAGAACGCCGGGGTGACATACCAAAGACTAATGAATCGGATGTTCAAAAAGCAAATCGGCAACACCATAGAGGTCTATATTGACGATATGCTGGTGAAGAGCAAACGAAATTGTGATCATCTGACAGATTTGGCAGATACCTTCTCCACCCTCAGGGAGTACGGGCTGAAGCTGAACGCGGCAAAGTGTCTTTTTGGAGTGGAATCGGGTAAATTTCTCGGATATCTGGTCAGCCAACGAGGAATCGAAGCTAACCCGGATCAGATTCAAGCGATCCTGGACATCCGAAGCCCCCGAACTGTCCGAGAAGTCCAAAAGCTCACGGGGATGCTAGTAGCACTTAACCGTTTCGTCTCACGCTCCTCAGACAAATGCAAACCCTTTTTCGGAGCAATCAAGAGTAATGGGAAGGATATGTGGAGCCAAGGGTGCGAAAGACGCCCTGGCTGGAATCAAGGAATACCTAAGGACTCTCCCGACCTTATCCGTCCCTATCCAGGGGGAAATGCTCTTCTTGTACTTGGCCGTGTCTAAATTTGAGGTAAGCGGGGTACTTATTCGTGAGCATGAGCACCGCCAGAAGCCGATTTATTACATAAGCAAGGTGTTCCTGAACGCAGAGACAAGATACCTGCCCCTAGAGAAATTGGCTCTATCCCTGGTCACCACTGCAAGAAAACTGAGGCATTATTTCCAGGCGCACCCAATTACCGTCCTTACCGATCAACCCTTAAAGGCCATTTTGAGAAAAGCGGAACTCTCCGGAAGGATTTCCAAGTGGGTAGTGGAGCTGGGGGAGCATGACATTCAGTTCAAACCTCGAATCGCGATAAAGGGTCAGGTATTAGCGGACTTCATAGTTGAGTTTTCGGGGGAACATCCCATCCTAGAAAGACTCNTCAAACCTCGAACCGCTATAAAAGGTCAAGTATTGGCAGACTTAATAGCTGAGTATTCAGGCGAACATCCCGTTCTAGAAAGATCGCCTCCTCCCGACATAGCGTCTCCAATGAATTGTGAGGGATCGCCATGGATTTGTGTGTGGACGGTTCGTCAAATAGTAAGGGGTCCGGGATCGGTATCTTGCTGATTTCTCCGGATGGGATGGTCGCAGAGCAAGCCGTTCAGCTGGGATTCAAAGCGTCGAATAATGAAGCTGAATACGAGGCCCTCATCTCAGGACTTCGGTTAGCTGAGGCAACTGGAGTTACGAACTTGATCGTGCATTGCGATTCCATGCTGGTAGTCAACCAAGTTAACGGAGAGTTTGAGACAAGGGACCCTAGAATGAAGGCTTACTATCACTAGGCGATAGTTGTAATCCAAAGATTCGGAAGGATTGAGATCAAACAAGTGTCCCGAGACAAGAACACGCATGCCGACGCCCTAGCTTGTCTAGCCTCGGCAGTGGAGTCCTCTCAGTCGCGCAGGATCACCATAGAATATCTTCCCGCATCCTGCATAGACCATGCTCCCGAGGCAATGGCCGTCCAGGACGCACACAAGCCGCCCAGCTGGATTGATCCCTTTCTCAGGTTCCTAACAACAGGAGACCTCCCGGAGTGTCCAAGGGAAGCAAGGAAGATAAAACTCAAAGCCCCGAGATTTTGGGTCTCTCCGGATCAGAAGCTGTATCGGAGGTCTTTCTCAGGACCTTACTTATTATGCGTCCAAGAGGACCAGGTGGAAGACCTTCTCTATGAGGTACACAAAGGAATATGCGGGGGGCACTCTGGGGGGCGATCGATGGCACACCGCATCATGTCTCAGGGATATTGGTGGCCGCGAATGCAAAGGGATGCGCGCGCATACATTCAGAAATGCGACCAATGTCAGAAGTTCTCCCCTGTAATCAGGCAACCCGCGGGGGACTTGCACCCCCTGACCAGCCCTTGGCCATTCGCCCAGTGGGGACTCGATTTAGTTGGACCCCTGCCTAAGGCTCCTGGAAACAGGAAGTTCCTCATTGTGGCCATAGATTATTTCACCAAGTAGGTTGAGGCGGAACCGTTGACTCACATCCGCGATATAGATGCTAAAAAGTTCGTATGGGAGAACATAGTCATTAGATTCGGGATTCTCCAGGCACTGGTGTCGGATAACGAGACTCAATTCACCAGCGGGCGTTTCAAGTCTTTCTGCGAGCAACTCGGAATCCGTAATTTCTACTCCACCCCTACTNCGGCGGGCGTTTCAAGTCTTTCTGCTAGCAACTCGAAATCCGTAATTTCTACTCCACACCTGCCTACCCCCAAGCCAACGGGCAGGTAGAGGCCTCCAACAAAACAATTATCAATGGAATTAAAAAGAGATTGGAGAAAGCCAAGGGAAAATGGGCGGATGAGCTATTAAACATTTTGTGGGTGTACAGGACCACCCCTCGGTCCTCGACAGGAGAAACCCCATACTCTCTGGCTTACGGAATAGAAGCAATCATACCTCTCGAGGTAGGACTCCTGACCATAAGGACCCAACCTTTCGACGCAGGGGAAAATGACCGTCAACTTGGACTGGATTTGGATCTAGTGGAAGAAAGAAGGGAGACAGCCGCCTTGAGAATAACCAAATATCAGGAAAAGATTTCCCAACTGTACAACAAAAGGGTCAATGCGCGAGAATTCTGAATCGACGATCTGGTCCTCAGAAGGGTAACGACCAATACCCGTGACCCAACAGAAGGAAAAATGGGACCTAACTGGGAAGGGCCTTACAAAGTGATATCTATCAGAGGCGCCAGGTCATATAGATTAGAAGATATGGATGAAAAACTTGTAATGCGACTGTGGAATGTGATGAATCTAAAGAAATATTATTTTTGAGTATTATCTCCCTTAGTGCATGCCTCCAAAACAAACACAGGAGCAAGCCTCCTAGAAGGGCAAGGCCCTGGGGACAGAGTTCAAGGACTCCTGCCTCCGAAGCAAACACAGAAGCAAGCCTCCTGGAAGAAGGACAAGGCCCTGGGGACAGAGTTCAAGGACTCCTGCCCCCATAGCAAACACAGGAGTAAGCCTCCTAGAAGGGCAAGGCCCTGGGGACAGAGTTCAAGGACTCTTGCCCCGAAGCAAACACAGGAGCAAGCCTCCTGGAAGGGTAAGGCCCTAGGGACAGAGTTCGAGGACTCTTGCCCCCGAAACAACCACGAGAGCAAGCCTCCTGAAAAGGGCAAGGCCCTGAAGACAGTTCAAGGAATCCTACACAAAAAAGTGTACGCAAGAAAGTATTAAGTATTCAAAAGCTTTATTTCAAAAAGAGGGGCTTTGCGTCCCCAAGAGTTACAAAAAAAAAAAAAAAAGAAGAAGTACAATCGAAAAGAAAAAAGTTTTTATCTGACCCTAGGCATCTCCAAGACATCCACCGAGGGCGAATCGGTGTAGAAAGGTTGAGCAGCTTCGGGAGTAGGCAAAGTGGGAGGTACTTCGACAACAGAGAGACCCTGAGGAATATTATGGTCAGGGGCCTGGTCTGACAGGGTCTCATCAGACAAATCCACTATTACCGCCTCGGGAAGATCCGTCGTAACTTGCACCGGCGTTGGAATCTCGCCCTCGGCAGCAATCTCAGCTTCAGCCTATTCCATCTCTGCCGAGGGCACGTATTTGTGCATCTGGAAGAGCAGAGAGTCTGACGGGATCCCAGCAGACTGGAGCGCCTCGTCCCACCCTTTCTTGAAGAACTCTTTGCTATTTTCTTTAAGAGCGGGGAGCACGTCATCGGCGAACTCTTCTCGGAGTTGCTCCTCGGACTTCCTGTTCTGTGCCTCAGCCCTGATCCTGTCCAGCTCCTGGTTCAGAGCCAGACAGCTTTCCTCTGAACCAACAGCCCTCTCCTCCGCCGCAGAGAGCTGCTGCGTCTGCTCTGTGATCTTCCTCTCAGCGTCGGCAAGGGNGAACCAACAGCCCTCTCCTCCGCCGCAGAGAGCCGCTGCGTCTGCTCTGTGATCCTCCTCTCAGCGTCGGCAAGGGCAGCACTTAGCTTTTCAGCGCCGACCTTAGCCAACTCGGCATCCTTGAGGATTTGCTCGATTTGAGCAGCCTGCCCCGCGAGGGTGGAATCCCTGGGAGCTACGTCCTCCTTAGCACTGGCGAGGGCTCCCTCCGCTTCTTCCTTCTACTCTCGGACCCGCTGGAGGTCCATCCTAGCCCCATGATACCGTGCCGCTATTATGGAGATTTTTTGGGTGGCTNTACGTCTTTCTTAGCACTGGCGAGGGCCCCCTCTGCTTCTTCCTTCTGCTCTCTGACCCGCTGGAGGTCCATCCTAGCCCTATGATACCGCGCCGCTATTATGGAGATCTGTTGGGTGGCCTGCAAAGGAAAAGGCACGTCATTAAAAAGAAAAATGGCTAAAAAAAAAACTGTAGCAAAGATGAAACTTACCACCAGAGAATTCTGGATGATAGAGTGAAACAACACGTTCGTTGATCGCCCCCTGTGAGCCACCATGTCGGCCTCGAAATATAGCGTCTCACTCACTGCATTGGCGACATGGGGGTCCTGCAAAATGGAGTCGTCGACCCTGATCACTCGGTTCATGTGATCAGTGGCTCGAGGATTCTACTCCGCGGCTTCCACTGTCGGCGGAAGGGGAGGAGGAGTTTGTTGTTGCCGTTGTTGCTGCTGTTGCTGTTGTTGCTGAGGAGCAGGAGGTAACCTACGGCCTCTCCCACGTTGCTANCCTTTTCTAGATTACTTTCTGATGGGACATTTTCGAAATACTCTGAGATGAAGACACATATCCTCGGTGTCATTAATCCTTGTTATCGAGATCACGTATCCATCGGGTCACAAGTCCCCTCTTCCCCGAGGTATTGATCATGGGGATCGAGTGACATCCAGTACGTTTTTATGTACCGATACGTAACCTCGGTCTGATATGATACATCGGTCNTGAGCGGAGGGTGCCCTGGATCCCCTGCCAAGGCCATCGTGCCTATGTTTGACCCTTCTCTCCTCCTCTACCTGAGGATCCCGGTCACGCACTTGCCCCTGACTGATGACTCTTGAGGATGGGGTGGTGCTGGTCCCTGCAGATGGGGCCCCACCGGTCGATCCTCGTCCCCTCCCGGCAGCGAGGGCTTGCCTCTGCCTCAGGAACCCTAGATCAATGCGGGGCGTGCTGGACATAGCTATCTCGAGGGCGTCCTCGGCGTCTAAAGATTGTAGGATTTGGAAGTCTGGCCACGAATCTCTCCCCGAAGTCCCCACCTCGGCGGGCGAAGGAACCAAGTCCTCTCTGACCCCGAGCGCTTCAACTTCACCCTCTACTTCTGCCTCCGAAGCCCGGTCAGGGTCTTCCTCCAAATTCTCCTCGCCCTCTTGTCCCACCGCCTGATCAAAGAGTTCAGACCACCGCGAAGGCTCGAAAGGCTAGGGAAGCTGTGAAAACTTCTTATATCCGGGAGTGTAATTCAGGAGGATGTGGGCAGCCCGGCCGAACCCGTCGTCACCAGTAAATCTCCAAATTGTGATTAGGTCGGCAAAGTTCACCAACGACCGAGGGGGAGGAGCTGTTTCCCGAGCAGGGACGTCTGCACAAACAAAAAAGGAGTCATGAACATAGAAAATCTCAAAGAACAAAATAATAGACCCGAAGGAATCGACGTACTTGTCGTTCTCCATTCCAAAGGGCATAACAAGCCGTTATACTCGGGACCGACACCTCTCTGTCAAGATCCCTTGAAAATAAGTATGTCATCCTTGTACCCCTTGTCCGAGTCGGGAAGGTGAGTTACGAGGTACATAGATGGGTCCCTGGCTTTGAGGTAGAAGTGTTGTTGAGGCATGACTCTCAAGAGGGAATAGCAAAAAAGGATATCATTCAGTCCAACATTCACCCCGAGACGCCTATTAAGCTCTAGGACCCCCATAATTATCTTGAAGACATTAAGGCTACACTGCCTGGGGAAAAGGTGGAAATGGGAGAGGAACTGGAAAAGTAGATGGGGCAAAGGGAATCTAATTCCGCCTTCTATGATGGCTTTGGTATAAAAGGGCATTGCACCCTCGGTACCGAGGGCACGAGGGTGCACAGCCGGGTTATAATCCTCTATGTCTACATACTGTGGGATGTTGTACTTGACCTTAAACCTATTAATTTGCTCACTACCCTTTACTTTATATTTCCCTGACCCCGAAGAACTGGCCTGAGGATTCTCGGGGGCAGGGCGACGACGAGGCATCTCGAAGAAAGTGAGAAAAAGTGGAGGATGTTTTTTCCCTTAAAGGTCCCCAAGGAAGCTTCCCGAGGATTGGTCGCTAAGTGGCAACCAGAGGCACCTCCAGTTATCGGAAAACCAAAAGGGACAGAAGGACGAAGAAAGGAAAGATACTGGGACTCACCAGAATGTAAAAAGAAGTTTTTTCTGGAAAATTTGAAGCGACTCCTTCCAGAATGTTTCAGAAGCAAAGATGGGTCTGCTGGCCTTAAAACTCCGATGAAATGGTTGGACAGTTGACAACAGAAGGAAAGGGATCTCCGGCGAAGTCTTCGGCGAGGGCTCTGTGAAGAAAAGTTCAGAACGATGAAATGAGAAAAGAAGAGAGGAAGCCCATTTATATATAGCACCTATCCCATCATTGGGCGCGAAGCACGAAAAGGCGTATTTAATGCGCACGACGTCCTAAGCAGGGGAAATCGGCTAGAAGCAATGATGAAGCAGTTGGGGTTGTTGTGAAACCCTTCGTCTCCTTACGATGCGTGTCCTCGGTGTCAGAAGATCGAAGGTTGGGGGCAGTTGATGGGACATTTCCAAAATACTCTGAGATGAAGACACGTGTCCTTGGTGTCATTAATCCTTGTTACCGAGATCACGTATCATCGGGTCACAAGTCCCCTCTCCCCCGAGGTATTGATCATGGGGATCGAGTGACATCCAGTACGTTTTTATGTACCGACACGTACCCTCGGTTTGATATGGTACATCGGTCGCTAGGCCTCCCCCTCTCGGCTTCAAGATGTACCTATTCCTCGGCTCCGAGATGTACCTATTCCTCGCTCTGAGATGTACCTCTTCCTCGACTCTGAGATGTACCTCTTCCTTGGTATCGAGATGTACCCCCCTCGTCCAGGATGCCGTTCTATGCTCCAGCAGAGGCTATTGATGCGCNGGGTGGTGCTGGTCCCTGCAGATGGGGCCCCACCGACCGATCCTCGTCCCCTCCCGGTAGCAAGGGCTTGCCTCTGCCTCAGAAACCCCAGATCAATGCGAGACGTGCTGGACATGGCTATCTCGAGGGCGTCTTCGGCGTCTAAAGATTGTAAAATTTGGAAGTCTGGCCACGAATCTCTCCCCGAAGTCCCCACCTCGATGGGCGAAAGAACCAAGTCCTCTCTGACCCCGAGCGCTTCAACTTCACCCTCTACTTCTGCCTCCGAAGCCCGGTCAGGGTCTTCCTCCAAATTCTCCTCGCCCTCTTGTCCCACCAACTGATCAAAGAGTTCAGACCACCGCGAAGGCTCGAAAGGCTAGGGAAGCTGTGAAAACTTCTTATATCCGAGAGTGTAATTCAGGAGGATGTGGGCAGCCCGGCCGAACCTGTCGTCACCAGTAAATCTCCAAATTGTGACTAGGTCGGCAAAGTTCACCAACGACTGAGGGGGAGGAGCTGTTTCCCGAGCAGGAACGTCTGCACAAACAAAAAAGGAGTCATGAACATAGAAAATCTCAAGAACAAAATAATAGACCCGAAGGAATCGACGTACTTGTCGTTCTCCATTCCAAAGGGCATAACAAACCGTTATACTCGGGACCGACACCTCTCTGCCAAGATCCCTTGAAAATAAGTATGTCATCCTTGTACCCCTTGTCCGAGTCGGGAAGGTGAGTTACGAGGTACATGGAGGAGTCCCTGGCTTTGAGGTAGAAGTGTTGTTGAGGCATGACTCTCAAGAGGGAATAGCAAAAAAGGATATCGTTCAGCCCAACATTTACCCCGAGACGCCTATTGAGCTCTAGGACCCCCATAATTATCCTGAAGACATTAAGGCAACACTGCCCGGGGAAGAGGTGGAAATGGGAGATGAACTGGAGAAGTAGAAGGGGCAAAGGGAACCTAATTCCGCCTTCTATGATGGCTTTGGTATAAAAGGGCATTGCATCCTCGGTACCGAGGGTACGAGGGTGCACAGCCGGGTTATAATCCTCTATGTCTACATACGGGGGGATGCTGTACTTAACCCTAAATCTATTAATTTGCTCACCACCTTTTACTTTATACTTCCCTGGCCTCGAAGAACTGGCCTGAGGATTCTCGGGGGCAAGGCGACGACGAGGCATCTCGAAGAAAGTGAGAAAAAGTGGAGGATGTTTTTTCCCTTAAAGGTCCCCAAGGAAGCTTCCCGAGGATTGGTCGCTAAGTGGCAACCAGAGACACCTCCAGTTATCGGAAAACCAAAAGGGACAGAAGGACGAAGAAAGGAAAGATACTGGGACTCACCAGAATGTAAAAAGAAGTTTTTTCTGGGAAATTTGAAGCGACTCCTTCCAGAATGTTTCAGAAGCAAGGATGGGTCTGCTGGCCTTAAAACTCCGGTGAAATGGTTGGACAGTTGACAACGAAAGGAAAGGGATCTCCGGCAAAATCTCCGGCAAAGACTCTGTGAAGAAAAGTTCAGAACGATGAAATGAGAAAAGAATAGAGGAAGCCCATTTATATATAGCACCTATCCCATCATTGGGCGCGAAGCACGAAAAGGCGCATTTAATGCGCACGACGTCCTAAGCAGGGGAAAGCGGCTAGAAGCAATGATGAAGCAGTTGAGGTTGTTGTAAAACCCTTCGTCTCCTTACGACGCGTGTCCTCGGTGTCAGAAGATCGAAGGCTGGGGGGCAGTTGATGGGACATTTCTGAAATACTCCGAGATGAAGACACGTGTCCTCGGTGTCATTAATCCTTGTTACCGAGATCACGTACCCATCAGGTCACAAGTCCCCTCTCCCCCGAGGTACTGATCATGGGGATCGAGTGGCATCCAGTACGTTTATATGTACCGACACGTACCCTCGGTCTGATATGGTACATCGGTCGCTAGGCCTCCCCCTCTCGGATTCAAGATGTACCTATTCCTCGGCTCCGAGATGTACCTATTCCTCGGCTCCGAGATGTACCTCTTCCTCGGCTCCGAGATGTACCTCTTCCTCGGCTCTGAGATGTACCTCTTCCTCGGTACCGAGATGTACCCCCCTCATCCAGGATGAAGTTCTCTGCTCCAGCAGAGGCTATTGATGCACTGGTCACTAGCCTAGGCTAGGCTAGGTTAGCTATCATGACCCCGTCTTACACAATTGGTGTCAGAAGGCACAGGAAGGCAGGGGCCATAGCCAATGGGGAATGGACGCGTGGCATATTGTGTCACATCAGAGACAGAAAGACCACATGACCTTGCTGACACATGNAGATTGTAAAATTTGGAAGTCTGGCCACGAATCTCTCCCCGAAGTCCCCACCTCGATGGGCGAAAGAACCAAGTCCTCTCTGACCCCGAGCGCTTCAACTTCACCCTCTACTTCTGCCTCCGAAGCCCGGTCAGGGTCTTCCTCCAAATTCTCCTCGCCCTCTTGTCCCACCAACTGATCAAAGAGTTCAGACCACCGCGAAGGCTCGAAAGGCTAGGGAAGCTGTGAAAACTTCTTATATCCGAGAGTGTAATTCAGGAGGATGTGGGCAGCCCGGCCGAACCTGTCGTCACCAGTAAATCTCCAAATTGTGACTAGGTCGGCAAAGTTCACCAACGACTGAGGGGGAGGAGCTGTTTCCCGAGCAGGAACGTCTGCACAAACAAAAAAGGAGTCATGAACATAGAAAATCTCAAGAACAAAATAATAGACCCGAAGGAA
>CAUOFW020007169.1:100573-117039 GCA_963454935.2 Ilex paraguariensis | reverse complement strand
TTAAAAGAGAAGACATTCCTCATAGGAATCAGTGCGCACGTTGCCTGTATCTAATGATCACCTACTGACCACACTGACAGCAATCATGAGTATTTGAGGTATAAATACTCATCACTAAAGGCAAGGGAAATGAGGTGAAACTTTTGCTACAAATTATACTCAGTGTTTTCTTCTTCCTCTCTCTCAAAAACTGATTTGATCGTCGGAGGGGATACGCCGGAAAACACTCCGGCGCCCTTCTAACTTGTTCTTCTTTGTTCTAGGAACCTTTCTTCAGCTTTACTGGATCGTTCTTTTGATCCACGAGGGTCCCCCATTACCGTCCTAGGTTACCACCGGATCTCACTGGCTGTTCCAAGCAGCGTGGTTGACCACTCAACTGATTCACTCGAATTCACCAAGGGAGATATCTGTTCTCGTTTTTATATTGTGCGAGATCTAGCGCGCACAAATACCAAGAGAANCATTACCGTTTCAGGTTACCACCGGACCTCATAGGCTGTTCCAAGCAGCAGGGTTGACCACTCGACTAACTCACTCGAGTTCACCAAGGGAGAGATCTGTTCTCGTGTTTATATTGTGCAAGATCCAGCACGCACAGATTGATTTATGAAAATTATAGTTAATTAATTTAAGCATGGAATAACTAGTTATTTGACTCTCAAGGAATTTCAAATATTCAATTACATGACATAGCGAATCAAAAAATTATACAAAACAAAAAATTACTAAAATACAAGAATTAAGTTAAAAGAATAAATCATGCATTAAACGAATATTGAATCAAAAATAATGCAGTGCTTCATTGAAAGTTTCTCTCCTAACTTTAATTGGACTTTTAATAAGCCATAAGAAAAATATACCAAAAACTAGAAAAGGAAAAGCTGTGAAAAAAAATGATCTCTCAATAGGTGAGAGGTTTTATTTATACAAATGTGTTGGTATAGGTATGAGGTTTATGGTTGGCTTGAGAGAAATTCCTTTTAAAAAAGAATTCTTTTTAGGTTAAATCTCGTGGATAAAATTTTTGGGGGGCACAAGTACTATATCTGCTCAAACTTCGAACTCAATTTTCGCATAGTTAGAAGTTGATTCACGAAATTTTCATCAAATACATTTTTGTAATTCTTGAAATCTTCTTTCCAACATCGCAAAAGTCAAGTAAATCGAATATCAGGATAAAAAACTATGACTAAAATATTAAAGACGTATAAAAACTTTATCTTCTAGAATATTTTTCTAATCCAACTTTAAATGAGTTTTACGTTGACTCTCATAAGGGTTAAATTGTTACATTATCTTCATATCTTAATTTTGACTCTTCAATTTTTATTAAATGTGTTTCCTCTATAGTGTGGTCTTATCCATTATTACTTTAAATCAATCGAATTACCTGCAAAATAAATCAAACAGTTAAAAAAAGTATCAAACTAAAAAATCAAGAAGTTTAACACATTTAATTACAAATAATATGCAATAAACTAATTATTAAATATAATAAAATAACCCATTTGATGGTTAATCAATGAATAATTTAGCCCGATGACATTTCATACAGATATAAAATAACAATTCAAATGGTAACTCAAGTTATAACAAAGACAAGTTGTAAACTCAAATGTTCTAAGTTCGAATCTTGGCAACTCATTGGGGCCAAGACCACGAGGGATTTATCCTTATGAATACCTTAATTTTGACGTGGATGATCTGCCTTTAACCTGACTAGATTGAAAAATATATTAGTTAAGGTACATGTAAGCTAACTCAAACATCCATAACTATTGAACAATAAATAAATAAAATAACGATTTTCTCTCATGTGAATTGAGTTTTTCATATATGACACTACCCGACCATCAATTATTTTTGTTAGTAGATTGTGTCATTGTTGAATTAGTTTTGTGTTGAGTATGAACCGTCTTATGTGCCATGTCAAAAAAATATATAATTTTTTTAATAAAAGATGGCTCAAACTCAGTTTAAGATCAATTATATTAATTCCATTATATAAAGTTTTGAGGCTAGCCTTCAAGCAGGTTTATTTCGGTGTTAAATTGTCCAGTGTGTGTGGTGACCTCGAAGTCCTGAATATCTCTACAGTAGAGAAGGAAAAAATTCAAAAAAAAAAAATGATATTTCTACCTAATGTCATCGAGGGGTTGGACCAAATGATTCATATTGGGTTTGTTTAACGGTGCCCAATAAGCACTTTTTAATGTTGGAGTTGTGTGGGGTAACTGACTAGAGCGATTTAGAGCAGACTCACTCGCTTATCTAAATACGTTTCCGACCATGCTGCCCCATTCTCTCATCTCTGTACCTCTCTCCCACTTTCTCTTTCTCTCGTTTTCCCTAAATTTTCTGTCATTTAGTAATTGCTTAATTGGTGCTGCCATTGAGATTGGGCATGACAATAGATCATATCATGTTGTGTGAAAATTTATTTATATCATCTCAGACTCCTTTATAATCTTTTACAATAGGGGTTTATGTTGTTTCGATTTGTTCCGTTCTATATTTAGCTTGTTTATATTGTGTTTAATATGATTTATGTTCATCAATTTATTTAACGGATTTTATGGATCCTTTTATTTACCAGACAAAACCGTTTAGACTAAACTCAAATCTACTATTTTTAGTGTCGATTACATGTCCAACCAGCTAATCTTCATTAAAATTGTCAGCCATAACTAAGGTACTACTTAGCATTTACCTTTTTTTAATACTATCTTTGGTCATCTTGCTTATTTATCTTGGAAGTCATGACTTTCATCAAGTTAATTTTTTGTCTTCTAAATGATCTCACCTCATCCCTACGTGGGATAGATGACGTTTGGAACCCTCATTGCAAATTTTATATGGGGATATTCACAAGGAATACAAAGGATGATTGTGGATCAATACAAGATCAAGAAGAATAGACTGCACTAGAATGAAGCTTGGGTTGACAGTGTCCCTATCACTTCTACTTCCAGTAGTTTAATAAGAATGTAACAATTATAAGAAAATAACTTCTTGAGAACTATGATAGATTAAGAAAGAATGATTTATTTACAACAAATTGATGTCAATGAAAAAAAATAGTAGACATAAGTTTACGCATAAGAAAACAGTAGATAGATAAAGATACCGAAAAACAGTCACAAATGTCTCTTGCCCAAAAAGGAAAAATCAGCTTACTCAAGGTATTACTGAATAATTTCAATGCCAGGTGGAGAACAGAAAGTACCAGATTGACATAAAAGACATGGTCAAGATACAAAAGTTGGGCTGAGGTGCATTCTCAGGAAAGCTAAAAAAAATTCTGAGCGGTAGATAATTGTATATTCACAGAGAGAACACAAAATAAGCCTCCTCCTAGCCTCACCGGAAACTAAGGAAGGTGTTAGATGACTGCACATGCACAGACTAGTAGCATCATCGTCTTCTAGTCAAGTACCTAGTCTTCACATATTCAGAACTCCTTGGGGCAACACTATCCGCTAGACATCTTTTCCGACAACCTTTGGAATAAGAGGTCTCTGAAGGCTCATCTTCATCAGTATCCACTTCTGTAAAGCCTGATCTGGTCTGCACAGCAATACGCCTTGGAATGTATACATTGAAGTAGTAGCTCACTATACTTTCTCTAAAATGGGAAAGAAAGCACTCCAAGGCTGGATTCAGAAAGGTTTTACCCTGTGATATGGGATTTGTTTTGACAAGAAGAGCAAACTTTTTCTGCTCATCCAAATTCCACAACTTGGAAACAGATTCTCCCATCATGTCAAATTTCCATTTCCAGAAGACGGTTCCTNTGATATGGGATTTGTTTTGACAAGAAGAGCAAACTTTTTCTGCTCATCCAAATTCCATAACTTGGAAACAGATTCTCCCATCATGTCAAATTTCCATTTCCAGAAGACGGTTCCTAGATCATACTCTAGCTCGCTCCTTTTGTCAATAACATGCCGTCTAACACATTCTATAGATCCGGGAGTGATGCATGAACAAAAGTCAGGTCTTCCTCTTCCAATAGCATTACAATTTGTTTCTGGGCAGCTTCCTCTGACTGGCCATATTCGGGTGCCCAGCCACCTTGAAGTTTCTAATTCACTGTCACCCACATGGCCATTCCAATTGGGCACATCAGCTTGAAAACGGGGCCCGACAGGAATCGCCAATTTGACACTGTCTTCAGTGATGAATTCTAACCAGTTTATTGATACTGGCTTTTTAAATATTTGAATATTCACTGGCTTTGACTTCTGCATATCTAATGAGTTTGGTTACTGGGAGTTACTAAAACAGAGAGGAAGATCGTACCCAAGTGGCTACCACCCGACAACTTTGGATCTTTAGCTAGTGTATTTGAACTAAATCTCTGAGAGAACTCAGTGTTCTGTGAGGATGCCAATTGGACCCCGTAGAAACTTACGAATGCAAAGGATTAGTGAAATGAATGGAACATCATCCTATCATCAGCTCAGTGGTGCTTTCCTTTATAAAATTCATCCAAGTTGAAGATGATTCAGACATCATATCCCCTGAGACAACTGATCAATTTTGTGTTTTTCCTGAGAAAATAAAGAAAGTTAAAGGTGAATCTTGATGGGAATAGCTTATTAGATCAGATAGACATAAACATGCACAATGAATCATACCACCACTAAAAGGCTACAATACAATAGTCGCCATTAACCTTTAGGTTGATTTTTTCCAGCAAATAGTTGCCATTAAATGCCTCATGTTTGTATAACTAACTATTCAAAAAATCTGTGTCGGTATCCTCTATTTTATTACCTATAAGTTAAAACAAACAAGAAATAGGAAAATAAAGAAATGAATGGCCAATTAAACACAATCTTTAACAAGAAATAACGTCTTGAGAACTCTGATAAATTCAGAAAGAAGGGCTTATTTATAGCACATTGACGTCTTATGCATATTTACATTATTTACAAAATCATTCTCCCTTTCAAGGAAAACCCCACCAGACATTGCAATGGACCACCACATTCATAAAAAAAATCACCATTATCAGAAATCACCCCAAAAAAAAAAAAAATCATATTAATGATCCCATACATCATAAGAATACCCAACTATAAATCCAGAATATGTGTTCCTATGCAAATCAAAATCAGTTACATTAAATCTCGATTTCTAATAGTAACGATAACTCCAAACAGTACCAAGTAACGACGAGTATTGTATAACCTGGAAAATCATTTTTCTTCTCGAAGATTATTTCAGACGATCTTCACAAACTGCCAACCTCAGATACAGATGTCCACTCCAAAATCTGCTATGTCCACTCTAACCTCTGCCACTATTGCTGTGGAAAGAAACGAATGTGGAGTGGAATTAGAAATTCGCAGAAATCAACGATTCCGATGAAACTGACGGTTAGCTTTTGCCAATTAGTTATTTCATCGGAATCTAACAGTTTTTCCCGTTTCTTGTACGGACCAAAATTTTGTTTAGAATTTTTTTCGTATATCCGCGACGATTTTGAAGGAAACAGTTTTAAATTCAGTTTTTCCTCTTCGAATGTCTGAAATTGCGGTTTTATCTGTGGCGATAGCTTAGGGTTTGGGCAATTCTTTTTTCCCCCAATCATTCATAAATTCAAGATTATTAACAAACAAAAATTGGAATAATAAGAAACACTAACCCTAGAATCGAATTGAAAGTTTGCAATTTGCGACTGATTCAACTTATTATATAGATGGGAAATAGGTGCATAATCTGATCGTAAAGATAAAGAAATTCATCGGAACGTTTGATTTTCGGATGATTTTGCACTAAATCTTCAGAAAATAGAAAAAAGATCAAACCGGGAAATATCTTTGTTTTTTTTTTTTGGGGAAAATGGAAAATAAATCCACAATATAATTCAAATAATTATGCCACATGTTTTATAATTTTAATAATTTATTTTTGCAAAATAAATAATTTAAATTTCGAAAACAAGCAAACTAATACAAGGTAGTTACAAGATTACGAGCAATACTCACCTCGTTAATTTCTTGTATCTTTGACAAAATATAAAATGAATCAATTGTCTCTCTCCTTTGTTAGCACCCTGTTGAAAATAACAAATGAAGATGTTCAAACCAATCCATAGAAGCAATAAATATAGAAGGTGAACCTTTTGTTTTTTGGGTTTAATTTTTGCAAGAAGAAATGGGGAATTTGAAATATTTTACAAAGGAGGAGTATTCAAGAGTCCAAAGACAAGTGAAAGCCAACCTCAATGCTCCTATAGTGGATTTTGAGTTTGCATAGTGATGGCCATAAGGCATGGCACTCAACTTATAAGGGGAAGAGAAGCGATGGTAAAGGATATGATTGTCAAGAGGATGATTTTGTACCAAAAGTTATAATATTTTAAGGTGGAGTTACAATTATTTATAAATTAAAAAGTTATGATCGATTTTAAAATATTGCCAATAATCACATAAAAAATAAATTTTAGAAGTCAAGTTATACCTTACAAAGAAAAAGTAAGGGTTAATAGTATTTTTGGTCTCGGAAGTGTATATTTAATGTTAGTTTTGTATTCAATATATCAATTTTGTTAATTTGATCTCTAAAGTACTTAATTTGTGTCATTTTATTCCTTAAATGACGGACTGTAAAATTTTTTGACAGAAGTGACCACGTGTCATTTTTTGTTCTTACATGAATGGACCATTAAGTTTTTTGACAGAAGTAATCACGTGTCATTTTTGTAGACGGTATCACGTGTCCAACAAGTGATTATTTTGTCAAAAACTTAATATTCCATCTATGTGGGTATCAAAATGACATGAATGAAAAGTTTAGAGACAAAATTGACAAAATTAATATATTAAAGACTAAACTGACAAAAAAATACATATTTTAAGGATTACAAGTGCTATTAACGGAAGAATTAATGTGACCCACGTAATCTGGTACATATGATTTTTAATTTGTCTCAGATAACGATAAGGGTAGCAATCTTAGCCTAATTGGTATAACTAATAGTTTATGACTAGTAAATTAAGAGAAGTAGTTTCTTAGATTCCTATTTTGATGGCAAATAGACTTATTGAACATGAAAACTGGTCGTTTCTCTGCCTATAAATATACAAATGACCATTCGAGTTGTGTATTATAAGAATAGNTGTTTTTTTTTTTTGGGGAAAATGGAAAATAAATCCACAATATAATTCAAATAATTATGCCACATGTTTTATAATTTTAATAATTTATTTTTGCAAAATAAATAATTTAAATTTCGAAAACAAGCAAACTAATACAAGGTAGTTACAAGATTACGAGCAATACTCACCTCGTTAATTTCTTGTATCTTTGACAAAATATAAAATGAATCAATTGTNTTGTGTATTATAAGAATAGAAGTCACGAGAGAGAAACTAATTTTTGTGCTACATCAAAAGGGTTCATGGATCAATTATCAAGTAATTCAAAGTTAGTGATTATAACTTTAGGTATATTGATTATGATATTTTTGATTCCGCATAATTGATATGTGAAAATTATTATTGTTCTACATTTTGGAATTACGGTTTGATTCATCTTTTGATCGAAATTATAGTTTACATGTTGAATTTGATGTTAATCCAATAATTCTTGTGAAGTCACATCATTATATCAGTAAATTAAGTCAAATTTTTAGAGAGCCCACGTAACATTTTTATTTTGTATGGTTAATTCTTACAATATTTTATGATTGATCATAAAGTTGTAATAGATATTCTTTTTTGTTTTTGAACTGTAATAATAGATCAAGAATATACATAACTTCTCTTTTGTAAAGTGCAATGGTGAATTTCAATACGTTCTCGGGAAAAAGATTCAGTACTATAGTCTTATCCTATATCTCAGTCAATCTAATGAGTCAAGTTGAGGTTCGATTGAATTCAATTTAATTTTGCATAAGAGTGATATTCGAATCATGTCTTATCAATACAAATTTATTTTATTTTGTGTTCATGGCATATTTGCATTGTGTATTTTTGAGTCATGTAATGTTTGAACTAACACGAATGATCTCGTGATTCGAAAATCCTAAGATTATGAATCCTTTATTTTAACTAAATCCACCACATATGGCTCTTTTATAAATAAAAACTCTAATTAATCCATCAATTTTTTTTGTTAGTAGATTGTGTAATTGTTGAATTAGTCTAGTGGTGAGCATGAATCATCGTATATGTCGTGTCGAAAAATAACTTTCATTTAAAAAAAAATAGCTCAAAATATATTCAGTCCTGCAGCATTTGACCGTGGAGTGTTATAGTGTCAAAATATATTTTTTAGTATTGTAACTTTATTTTTTTACCAATAGAAACGTGTTAACATATAATTTCTATCTTCAAAGATTCCTTGTGAGTTCTATATTATCAAGTGTGTCTTTAATTGCATGAATTATTTAGATCATATTTTGAAAGTATTTTTCATATTTAATTCATGTTCTTAAAATATGAAAGTTCCTAAAATATGAAGTTTGTCTCGTTTTAATCATCAATATTTTAATTACATTATTTTAGTCATTGAAGAAAACAGAGTCTAAATTGTTAACAATTTTTTATTATGAACTTGTTATGTAATACCTAAATATGGGTAAAAAAAATAATGTGGATAAGTTGTGACCAAATTTTTATCCAAATTTTGATCCAAGATCTACCCAAATTACACAATTTTTATCATTAATTATCCAAAATTTTGTCCAAAGCTACTCATATTACACATTTTTTGTCAAGAACTACCTAAATTTTGGTCAAGAGTTATTCAAATTATTTTTTGCCTATATTTAGATACTAGTTATTATTTATATCTAAAGGCACAGAGTAATAAAAAATGGTAAACAGTAAATATATTTGTATTCATATTCAAAATTAAATCACAAACATAGAGAAGAGATAAAAAAATTTAAGCATCAGTTTGTAGTGTGAGTGAGAGGTGGTGAGCGACGGTGGTAAGAGACGGTGATGGTTGTGGTGGGTGACAATGATCGTGGTGGCGGCAGAGATAGTGGTGGTGGTGGCAGCGATGACAATGGTGGCGGTGGTGATAACGGTGGCGACGGTGGTGGTGGTGAAGGTGACGACGACGGTGGTGGCAGCGACGGTAGTTGTGGCGGCGACGACGATGATGGTGGTGGTGGTGTCGAGTGGCAGTGGCGGTGGTGATGGTAGAGGTAGTGGTGGAACGGTTTAAAATACTATTTTTAAAAAAAATATTTATGAGAAATAATTTTTAAAAGTTCTTTTAAAAAGTCAATCCAAACACATCCTTAGAGACTTATTTTTTCTATTAAATTTAAGGTGTTAATATTAGCCGTTAGATTAATTTTAAAGTAAAATTTAAAGCGATCTCAACCGCGAATAACCAAAGTCATTTTATTTATCTTTTGGAATTTGAATTGTAAACTACTTTATTATATAGATAGTTATTGCAAGCGAAAAAAATCAACTAATAAAAATGAGCATTAACAAGAGAAAAAAGCGGTGCGTATAATGATAACAATAAATATCTAGAGTCGATGAATATATAAAAAATGTAAGGAGTAAAATCGGTACTCGATTAGACCACCCTACTTGGTGGTATGTGTTACTCAACTTGATAGGCTCAAACTAGGGGAGAAAAATATTTTGAATTTTAAACGAGTTTTATGATACATGTATTTTTTGAATATACTAGAACTTGACCTCAGGTCTGGACCCAAATTCAAGCTCGTAGTCGTAGTACACCAACAAACCAGACTGAGACAAGCCTAAGCATCCAATAGTTTGAAAGACTCGACTTAATTAACACCCTATCCTTAATTAGTTGGTGAGATACCACGTCGCAATAATAACATAGTACGAGGGTTCAATATTTTCTCCAGGGCTTGAAGTACTCCGAGAGCAACACCATTTAGAGGCTGGTGCTTCTTGGTCATTGAGATATCATGTTTTTACTAGTCACTGAATCGCTTTCATCAGGAACAATGAAACCCATAGATGACTCTCATTCGTTGTTTCTTCACTAGAACAAACTCGACTCTCTCTTTCTCTGCGAAACATATTTGGAGCAGAACCATAATCACTCGGCAACAAGGTGAACAAGGACAGATTACACGCGAGGAATTCTCCCAAAAAAAAAAGAAACNTTCTCTGCGAAACATATTTGGAGCAGAACCATAATCACTCGGCAACAAGGTGAACAAAGACAGATTACACGCGAGGAATTCTCCCAAAAAAAAAAAACAAGNCGAAACATATTTGGAGCAGAACCATAATCACTCGGCAACAAGGTGAACAAGGACAGATTACACGCGAGGAATTCTCCCAAAAAAAAAAGAAACAAAAAGAAACTTGCCAAACTCGTAAACCTTTTAGAACACGGGATAATAGACTTAATTTAGAGACTTAATTGTAGTAAGCTTAGCAATAAATAAAGTTGAATTGAGCATAACAAATTATGTCTTCAAATTAAGTTCCGGTATTAACTACAAGTAGCAGGACTATTGTCCACAAAATCCTTCACCTAATAACAAGCATTTTCCACAACAACAATCACTCAACATCATACCCTTTTTCTTGAATCTCAGAAATGACTTCATTCCTCATCCTCATCCACAGCTTCAAAGACTCTTGCTCAAATTTTTTGTCTTGCAACTCCTTCTGATAATTATAAGCGTCTTTGTCCGTCTCAATAATCCCTTTGGGGCCAATGGTCGTCCCTATCATCCCACCTTTTGCAATGAACTCCTTCATCGCCTCCTCGTCGCCCGGGTATGGAAACTTCCGGCGCTCATAGAGATGTGCCAACTCTTTCTCTTCCTTTGGCCTTATCTTTAGGTTAAACCAACCAAGCGGCGAAGTTTCGTTGTATAACCACGCAGCGCCGAAGAGAGTGTATGTGCATAGTAAGGCCTTTCCTACCTGCTTCCAGAAATGGTAGTCCTCTTTCCCTAAGCCTATTTTCTTCAGGTACTTCTGGGCGAAGAAGATCCCTAAAATATATTCAAATACATTACTTGTACAGTTCAGACTTTTCGTCGAACGGTTGAAAGGCAAAAATTCGAAAGAACAAAAAATATCACAAAATCGAATGGGAAATCATAGGATTCATTTCAATTTTGATCTAATTGATCGTTTGGAATGAATTCCGACACAAAGATTGTTGATTGTTGTGGAAGTAGTGAATTTCGAGTGCTTACCTGTTTTAGCTTCTTGAAGCCGTTTGCGAGCCATGGAAAGGAATGTACGAAAGAGAGAGAGAAGAATGGGTGAGGCTTAAGAATTTGATGGAACCCCTCGGCGGGCTGACCAGCCCAAATCAATCAAATCTACAATGGTTTGGCACCCAAAGCATTTACACCCTTAAAAGTTTGTACTTAATTCCCATTTAGTTCTTAAAATTCTAATTTTAACAATGAATTCCTTAAAAATTTAATTGAGTTTCAGTTTAATTCTTACATTTAAAATCACTAATTTATTATGACAAAATGGCCTTCCATGATAAACACGCTACTTGGATAAAGAGATGTAGTTGTCTAATGAGAAAGCTTTTGTACATAGGATAGGCTAGAAAATTCTTACTTTCTTTCATTTGATTTTTAATAAATTGAAGATAATCTACAAAAAAGAAATATATTTTTTTAGAGACAAGTAGGTCTTGCGACATCCTTTTATCCGAATAATTTAATAGATCCGAATAGAAAGCCTGATAGATCATCCCGGTGTATGGGTGGAGACTTCTCTTCTTATAGACAATAGGTTCCATTTAAATCCATGACAAGTAACTACAACTGACAAAACATTGAAATAAAATGCATTAGGAATAGGACATCTAATGCTATTCAGGTAAGTAGACTCAAGAAACCCTGTTTACATAGTCAGAGAACTATATAAAAGCATTTGAAATTTGGCCATTTTGGGTTGGTTCACTTTCAAAAACCTCTCTGATCTAATCCCCCCCCCCCCCAAAAAAAAAAAAAAAAAAAATGGTCCCCCTCTCCCTTTGTTCTCTATTGTTATGGATTTCAATTGCATACTGCAAACACATAATAAGAAGCAGGGCTATGGAAGAGACCTTAACAAGAGACTCGGTGTTTCCCACAGAAATTAAGCAAACAATGAAAGAGGCTGTATACACTTATTGTTGCATCTAGTTACCTCCATTGCCACAAGTGAGTCATTTTTACAGTAAGTACACAAACATAAATAGTCTGCTGTCTTTGTGGTGGAATTTAACTGTAAGTTTCATTTTCACTGAAGTTGAAGGAGAAAATAACTGCAATAGACTGAATTTTCAAGTAGAAGTGCAGGACAGACTTGCTTATATGGTGTGATCGGCTTCGCTCTTTATAGCCGGGAGAGTCCCCACCGACCTCTTATAAGTGTACCACTTAGCTGCCAATAGAAAAGCTCCTAAATTCAGCACACTTAACACTGCCAAGAGCCAGAAGAAATAATGGAGATGACCATAATTCAAGTTATCCGGTATCCAGCCTGGCTTCCCATCTCGAGTACTAATATCAGTGACAACGGTTACCAGTAGAGAGCTCAAATAGCTTCCGAGGGCGTTTGTGGTTAACGAGAGAGCCGAGCACAGGCTTCTCATGGAATCAGGAGCTTGTTCATAGAAAAACTCCAATTGTCCAATGAAGGTGAACACTTCTGCACAGCCTATAATGAAATACTGTGGAACCTGCCAAAATATTGATATGGGCACTTCCTTGACTCCATAGATATCATGCCTTTTCACAATGTTAAGCCTAACAACCTCTAAAATCCCAGCAGAGAGCATGGCAAAGATTGATATAAAGAGGCCAATGCCCATTCTTTGAAGTTGAGTCAAGCCACTTTTGTGGCCAGTGAATCTTCTGGTGACTGGAATGAGGATTCGATCGTAGATTGGGACCCAAAAGATGACACTGAGGGTGTCAAAAATGCTAAGCGACGCTTCTGGGATCTGGAAACTAGAATTGCCCACATAAGCATCCATGAAAGTTCCTTGTAATACAAATAAGTTGCCCATTTGTCCATAAACTGTGCTGAAGATGATACCAGTGGCCCATATAGGAAGCAATCGGATGATTGCTTTCAATTCCTCAACTTGGGTCACTGTGCAAAGTCTCCATGAGTCAACTGAACCCTTCATGTGATCTGATTGTATCTCCACTGCCGCCTTGTCAAAGAAACTGAAAATCATGACATTGGGTAAGATAAATAGATCATTAAGTACATTATTAAAGTTCTATTTTTTGCAGTTCGATTCATGGACTGAGGAGCTTGGTTTATGACACAATGTGGACTATATCATAACAAAATTATCTTCTGTATTTGAAATTGCATCACATTGTGAGGAATCCTGGCTTCGAGAGGAAAAGGAAATAATATTTACACAGATCAGGTGACTATCCATAGACTAAATACAGAACACCATCTTAATTTCATATCATTGCAATTTGACAGATATCAGCTGAGCAAGTCATTTGGGTTCAGGCACTTGCCTGAAATCATTAGTATGATCAAGCTTGCGGCTTCCAACTATGGCCGATTCTGCCTCTGCAGTCTCATACAAGAGGGAGTTGTCCGCGGGAACTCCAACTCGATATTTTCTCAAAGAAGCCACCACCACCTGACAAAGGCGAGTCAGAGGGCTGCCCCCAGGTTTCTGATTTCTATACAACCGAGTACCTGAAAAGAAAATCGATACTGCAACTGCCATGGCCACAGCAGGAATGCCAAAGCCCCATCCCCAACCAACGTTGTTTTGTATCCATACCAGCACAGAAGCAGCAATGAGTGCACCAATGTTGATCGAAAAATAGAACCAATTGAAAAATGAGCCCTTGTGTTTCTTCTCCACCTCGTCAGCATCATCAAACTGATCAGCGCCATACGAAGAGACACAAGGCTTAATCCCTCCCGTTCCAAGTGCCACCAGGTACAGTGCTGTGAAGCACACTGCACTTTGAGCTTCTGTTGGATTGCAATAGTCCTTACCATAACATCTTGGCTTTATGCCTGGGACTGATGCTGATAATGTCAAAAGTGTCATTCCCTAACCAAATCAGGAGATTCTCAGTTTTCCAAACAAATAATCTTTGATGTCAAACCAAAGTGTGCTCACAAATTTCGGATTAGAAGTTAAGATAACTGGCAAAACAGAAGTACTGTGAGAATTCAACGTTCAATTTTAATTTTTATCAAACACCACCTTACCTTTACTAGCACATGCAAAAAAAGTCAATTGGAATTCATGAATTCATCCCTTATGAGCCAAGATTTGTAACTTATTGTAAAATAGCTCATATCGAACTCCAACAAATTAGACTTACAATAACATATATGATTGAGAAGCAGGCAATGGTCCAGTATCTTCCCAAGTAGGCATCAGCAAGAAATGCTCCAATCAGCGGCGTGATATAGCATGTTCCTGACCAATTGGACAGATTTTTTGAAGCGGTAGTACTGTGCTGGTTGAGCTTCTTCGTGAAATAGAGAAACAAATTGGAGCTCATCCCATAGTATGCCAACCTTTCACTGCATTCGTTTACTGTCAAGAAA
The DNA here is from genome assembly GCA_963454935.2 of Ilex paraguariensis. Classification (NCBI taxonomy): domain Eukaryota; kingdom Viridiplantae; phylum Streptophyta; class Magnoliopsida; order Aquifoliales; family Aquifoliaceae; genus Ilex; species Ilex paraguariensis. The sequence goes on along the minus strand of CAUOFW020007169.1, from coordinate 102,502 downwards.
GATTACTTTTATCAATAAGTTTTTGTTCAATCATGCATGCACAAGTTCAACAATGTTCGTATATATAGAGTTGGATAACGTGTACCAAGGATATAAGGGCAGGCCTTCCAGGTTCCTGTTTCCTTTTTATTAGCAGGATTCTTTCGGTAATCTACCGTGCCATCTTTAGTGTAGATATCATCTTCTGCCATGGATTCCATAAGAGAGTACTTTGCTTGATTCTTGATCGTCTTCTTCTAGGGATTCATTCAAGCCTGGAACTCGAAAACGTGCCAGAATTTCAGCTAGAAAATAATAATACGAAACGAAACAACGATGAGAATCGAAGAGTTAGACATGTATCATCAACAATTGATAAGAGCTTGTATGTTGCAGGGTTAACTTTTCTTTTCCATTTCTCTTTTCCACTTTTTTTCTGGTAAAAGTCCTAATAATCACACTAATAAAAATGCAAATAAAGTAATCCTGTAGTGCAAATTTCTATATACATATAAGAAGTGATTTAGTTTACCTCTACATGAAATCAAAGTATCAAAGAAGCACAGTATGACCAGACTATAACGAATGAAGTTATCAAAAATAAATATTGCTGCAGTTCAGGACAAACATCAGGCCTACTTACCTAAATCTCAAATGATGACATCTGGGATGGTCTGCTTTATGATTTGAACATAAATGCATATTTCTCCACATTGATCACTTTGTCTATGGAAGGATAATGAGGAGAGAAAGAGAGAGAAAGAAAAGGCCGAAGATGGGATTAGGATGGATTTGGACAGGTAAGACTCAAACGGGAAAAGGAAAATTTCATTAAATGCTTTTTTTCGTTTCGGAGTTTTTCTGGCATCAGATTATTTGCAATCACTCGGTCGTCTACGGAGACTCGAATCAAGTATTACGGGAGAAAATCCAAATTCTTTACCAGCTAGGCCAATTACTATAGCGCCATCACATATCAATACAGATTTGAGACTGGAAGTAACTATCTATACAATATTGAGTATCATACATGTAACGATCATAGTAGGAATAGTCACTCTTTGATCCATTATTCAGATAACTAGAATTTCAATAACTATATAAAGAACTTTCTAGTTTACTCACCAGAGTTAAGAACGGTAACAGTAGAGAAAAAAAGGATGTGCATGAGAGACAAAAACCTGGTTCTGGTTCCCCTGATGACAAGAACAGTAACAAAGTACCAAGAAACCTCTGCTTCGTTCTTCGTTAAGACCCACAAGTACAAAGGCATTAGGAGTTGTTATATTTACGAAATTCCCTGCTCCGGATTGGTTTGGACAACGTAAAATGGCCGTTGAGTTCAAGTGACCCTTGCCTTGTTCGCTACCTCCTGTTTATACATAAAATGCAATGTCCAGCTCAACAAGAGCTAGCCGGTCATGGTCCCTTCCGGTGTATCCAATAGTGATTATTGGATTGAATCTTTTTGGATTCATACCTTATATTCAATGAATAAGTTCACTATCGTTTCATTTATCAATACGGTTCTAATTGGATATTCTTGCACATAAATAATGACCTTTTCTTTGTTTTGCCTTATATCAAAAAAAAAAAAAGGTTTAATAATACTTTTAGTCTTTCAAGTATCTTCATTTTATTAGTTTGATCTATAAAATATTTAATTAGCGTTTAAATGGTCCTTAAGTAAGTAGTCAACTCAATTTTTTGACGAAAGTGATCACATATCATTCTTTTAGACAATATTATGTGATTAACATGTGATCACTTCCGCTAAAAACTTAAAGGGTCGTCTGCATACGGACCATTTAATTATGAATTAAATACTTGAAAGACTAAATTAACAAAATTAATACAATAAAAACTAAATTTACAAAACATACATACTTTAGAAACAAAAAATAATATTAAAAAAAAAATATTTGTGTGTTTGTCTCCTTGTGTTTGTTG
>CAUOFW020007169.1:75450-93808 GCA_963454935.2 Ilex paraguariensis | reverse complement strand
CTCTTGACTAACCAGCTCAAGTCATATCTCCCAGGGTCTTCTACAATGAGGCCTACCCCTGAGATGCTCCAGGCTAAGGTCGAGCAATTGAAGAAGAAAAAAAAGGGTGGTTCCAAGCGCAAGGCTGGGGGCAGTTCTGGTGGGAGCCTTGTTACTCGAGCTAAGGTTCAGAAAATGGGTGCTTCCTCTACCTCTGCCTTTATCCAGAAGGCTCCACCATCCCCCTTACATGCTTTATGAACCTCAAGACTTCATTTTCCCTAAGGGACCCGACCTGCCACTAAAGATGCTCCTGGGCGAGACCAGTCCTCCCTTTCTGCATCTGAAGTTGAGAAGACCTTGGACACTGTTCGCACTCTCCCTGGTTGTGCTACCTTTGCGTCAACCAAAGAGGCCTCCCAATATCTTCCCAAAGAATTTGTGGTAGGCAAAAGGGTCCTCCCGAAGTTTGAAAATTCCTTCATTACTGATGTGAAGTGTGCTGTAGAGGTCATTGCCTCCATTATCCTAGAGTCTGACATTGATGCAGCCACTTCTGTACCCTTGGGAACCTGTATTTCCACTGTGTTGTATGGTTGTACCTCGGTGAGATTCTAATTTATCAAATTCTTTATTTTTCCTTTGGTTGTCCTGCGCTCTTCCCTTTGCACTAATCTTCCATGGTTGTCTTCAGACTGTCATTCAAATAAGCAGCTTGTTAAAGAAAATCCAAGCCCTGGAGGGGTCGGCCAATGCTTCCAAAGCTTTTGAGCTGAAGTATGCCAATTTGACCTTTGAGAATAATGATCTTAAGGTCTAGGTAAAGGAGTTGCAAGAGCAAGTGGAGCAGTAGTCTTCCCTTGCCAAATCCAGACAGGAGGAGCTCAACAAGACTAAAGAAGACTTTCAGTTAATAACTGATGACTGGATCAAGGAAAGCCGGAAATCCCTCGATGCTCTAGCTTCATTCAAGAACATGAAGAGGAAGTATGAAGTGTTAGTAGAAGCCAATGATGCTATCAGGGAGGAGTTGGAGGCTGCCAAGGAAGAGCTAGGGGTGCGAGACACTACCATTTGAAAAAAGGATGAGCTGATTGCCCAGCTAGAGGATGATGTTCTCACCAGGTGGGCTAAAGGGTGGATTACTTTCCAGTGTATAGCTGAGAGAACCTACCCTGAGCTGGATTTTGACTTTACAATTCCCCCTGAGGAAGAGGCCGACTTGTCTAATGAAGAGGAGGATAGTCTTCTTGCTCCTCCTGCTTCTTTAGACATCTCTACTCCCCTGGCTGCTGAGCCTGCTTCTTCCCTACCTCTTTGCTTGCTCTTGGCCTTCATGAAACTTCAACTGTTGCTATGCCAGAAAGGTCGCTTGTTGAGCTGGAGAGCCCTTCTTCCATTCCTCCTACTGAGACATCAACTATTGCACTACAAGACCCTTCATCTACTCTCCCCTTCAAAAACTTAGGATTTTGTAGCTTTGGACTAATTATCTCAGAATTGTAACATTTTGAAATGAATATGTCAGAATTGTAGCATTTTATATCTTTAATTTACAGCTTATAGCTCTCCTCANCTTCATCTACTCTCCCCTTCAAAAACTTAGGATTTTGTAGCTTTGGACTAATTATCTCAGAATTGTAACATTTTGAAATGAAAATGTCAGAATTGTAGCATTTTATATCTTTAATTTACAGCTTATAGCTCTCCTCCTTTCCCTTTGCTTTTAATTTGTTACTCTACTCTACCATCAATCAAGTATGATATTCCTCAACTCTTCCCCCCTTTGCTTCAGGGGGTCATTTACATCTCCTTGAAGTAAAAAGGTTAGGAATAACTGCTGATGTACCTAGTTGGGCTTCTAGCTTCTCAACCTGTTTCTGTCCAAACTCCAGCAATTGACCACTAGAACTCTGGTCTTACTTCATCCTCAAAGACTTAGGATATGAAGCTAGTTTTTTTTTAAAACTTATCAACTCATGGTTGTAATAATTTTAAATCAGAATGCAACTATGTAAATTCTACTGCATAANAGAACTCTGGTCTTACTTCATCCTCAAAGACTTAGGATATGAAGCTAGTTTTTTTTTTTAAACTTATCAACTCATGGTTGTAATATTTTAAATCAGAATGCAACTATGTAACTTCTACTGCATAGTGCAATCTTCTCAACTATTTCCCTCTCTCAGCAAATGGATAGAAAATTTGCATGACCAGTTTAGCATACACAGTAGGGGTCTAGTTTTTAGCTGTTTGAAATATAAGACAATGAGTACCTGAAGTTTTACCCTTAAGGAACTTCCATTTGTTGACATGCATAGCTGACCTTGAAAAGTAAACGCAGCTTTGAGTCAAATTGCTGCCTAGGTATGGTAGATCTGAAGGTCAAGATTTATGATGTTGGAATGAAGAAGAACTTTCCTTCTCACCCCAGGATGAGGGATCATCCTTCCCATGTACAGTAGGTTAGCAAAATGCTTACTTGCTCCAGGGCTAAATAACCTTAGAACCGCNCAAATTGCTGCCTAGGTATGGTAGATCTGAAGGTCAAGATTTATGATGTTGGAATGAAGAAGAACTTTCCTTCTCACCCCAGGATGAGGGATCATCCTTCCCATGTACAGCAGGTTAGCAAAATGCTTACTTGCTCTAGGGCTAAATAACCTTAGAACCGCACGCAGCTCAGGGTGAGGGTTCATCCTTTCCATGCACTACAGACTAGCAAAGTGCTGATTTGTGCTAGAGTTAAATAACCTCCGAGCTGGCTTTAGGGGACCCTTTGGTAAACCTTAGGAGACATGTGCACGTGTAGCCATTAGTCAGGTTCTCTTTTCTGCTCGTGAGTTCAGCCGATCTGATTAGGTGAAGTGAAGTGCATACAATCATGCTCTGTCCAGTGGTTTCGATGTGCTGAGGTCCTGGATTGTCATGGACCACAAGCAAGGTANACGTGTAGCCATTGGTCAGGTTCTCTTTTCTGCTCGTGAGTTCAGCCGATCTGATTAGGTGAAGTGAAGTGCATACAATCATGCTCTATTCAGTGGTTTCGATGTGCTGAGGTCCTGGACTGTCATGGACCACACGTNCAACCTGGAAGAACATGCCTAGATGCAGCTGCTTGAGTGCATTGACTTCCTCATTTTTAACTCACTGACCTCCCGATGTGTAAGGTTTTATTTTGACCTTTCTTTTATGCTTTGGACCCTTCCTTGGAGGTCTGCTTGTTTTATCCCAGGGTGTCGTTGATATCTGCCTTTAATGCATTGCCTTCTTACCAAAAGGGTTTCTGCNAACCTGGAAGAGCATGCCTAGATGCAGCTGCTTGAGTGCATTGACTTCCTCATTTTTAACTCGCTGACCTCCCGATGTGTAAGGTTTTATTTTGACCTTTCTTTTATGCTTTGGACCCTTCCTTGGAGGTCTGCTTGTTTTATCCTAGGGTGTCGTTGATATCTGCCTTTAATGCATTGCCTTCTTACCAAAAGGGTTTCTGCCCCCTAATTTGGAAACCCAAAGACCCAACTTAAGATTACTTGTAATTCCTAAAGATCTGGGGTCTTCAAAGGATCCCTATAAATATTGGTTATCACTTCCCTCCAGGCACCCCTTTGTTATTCTTGAGGGCTTAACGCCTTCTATTTCCTTCTCTTCTCTTTTTGCCTGAATCCGCAATGTCTGCCCCCTTTTCTGCTCTGTTTCAAGAACAAACCTCCTTTGAGGTTGAGTGGATGTCGCATACTCACTACTTTACTCCCTCAGTGATGACGTCCTTTAATTTAGAGAGGATAAGGAAGAAGTTCTTTCTTANAATGTCTGCCCCCTTTTCTGCTCTGTTTCAAGAACAAACCTCCTTTGAGGTTGAGTGAATGTCGCATACTCACTACTTTACTCCCTCAGTGGTGACGTCCTCTAATTTAGAGAGGATAAGGAAGAAGTTCTTTCTTGATTTGGAGTTACCTCTACGTGCCCCGAGCTCCGATGAACCCTATAATTACCTTCCTCCTAGGGAGACGTGCTTCTTTAAAGTAGCTTTAGAGATGGGTCTGCGTCTTCCCATTCATCCTTCTGTTGGATTTATTTTGGCCTATATCGGCTTGTGTCCCTCTCGTCTTTCACCTATGGGATGGGCTGTCATGACCAGTTTCTTCCTCTTCTGGCGTCTGCGAGGTAATGAAGAGTTTCCTACGGTTGTAGAATTTCTTTACTATTTTGACCTTGAGGAGGATGAAGTTTCATGCTTCATCTGCTTTCGGTGGAGAGACTTTAGGCTACGTTGTTTAATATTTGATCTCCCCTCTCCTTCTTCGGGATGGACCCAACGCTTTTTCTTTGCTTCTAGTGACTCGTGGAGGTCTTCCGAGGTAGGCACTAGGGAGTGTAGAGTCCCTCGGTCCTAGAAGAGCTATTCTTACCTAGGTGAGAATGACGAGGGTCTCTCTCTTAGGATCAAATTTTTATGACGCTATCTGCTTATCTTATTTTTTGGTGTGCAGGTGTTCTTAACCTGAACTTGCTTGAATTGATGAGGATAGAACTAATGACCCAAACTGAGCCCATGTCTTTTTCTGAGCTCATGACATCAGGCAATCTGTTCTTGTTTAGTGCTTCTGCGGTTGAGTGAGACTTTTCTTTTTTCCCTCAACCCGACTTTTCTTTTTGCTCCTTCGAAGAGGCGCAAGAGGGATGGTTCTTCCTCCCTTACCTTAGACTCTGGCCTGGGAGAAATTTTGTTCTCTACTGCTGGGAAAAAGCTGATGGATCTTCTGTCATCAGCTGAGAAGGAAAGTGATGAGCTGAAGAGGATAACCTTCGTCTAAAGGAGAGGATAACTGAGTTAGAGAGATGACTAGGAATTTTGCTTTGATTGTACCCTTGTAACTGCTGATGTTCTGGAAATCTCAATTTTCCCATATTTGTTGCACATCATGAACGATTTGTGATTTGAAGAAGTCTTTTGTTTTGTAATCTCTGATATTTCTAAGCTCCATGACTCTTTCGATGAATTCATCGCGAACCCTAAGGTTCTTACCATGAACCAATGAGTTTATCATTCTTGTTATGAATTAGTAAGTTCATCCCGAGCTCTTGAGCTCTTCTTATGAACTGATAAGTTCATTGTGAGCTCAGGTCTCTCTTTATGAACATGTGAGTTCTCCGTGAGCTCCAGGGCTCTTTCTATGAACTGACGAGTTCATCGTGAGCTCTAAGGCTTTTTTTAAGAACTAATGAGTTCATCGTGAGCTCTAAAGCTCTTTTTGTGAATTGATGAGTTTATCGTGAGCTCTAAGACTCTTTTTATGAACTAATGAGTTCATCATGAGCTCTAAAGCCCTTTTTTATGAACTGATGAGTTCCTCATGAACTCTAAGACTCTTTTTTATGAACTAATGAGTTCATTGTGAGCTCTAAAGCCCTTTTTAATGAACTGATAAGTTTATCGTGAGCTCTAAGGCTCTTTTTATGAACTAATGAGTTCATCGTGAGCTCTAAAGTCATTTTTATGAACTGATGAGTTCGTCGTGAGCTCTAAAGCTCTTTTTATGAACTGATGAGTTCGTCGTGAGCTCTAAGGCTCTTTTTATGAACTCATGAGTTCATCGTGAGCTTTAAGGCTTTCTCTTTTTTTTTTTGCGTGCTCAAAAGGATAGATGAATCACAAACTTGCTACTTTTTTTAACAATGGTTCATAATACAAGATCAACTTACTGAAAAAATTTTNGAGTTTGTCGTGAGCTCTAAAGCCCTTTTTATGAACTGATGAGTTCGTCGTGAGCTCTAAGGCTCTTTTTATGAATTCATGAGTTCATCGTGAGCTTTATGGCTTTCTCTTTTTTTTTTGCGTGCTCAAAAGGATAGATGAATCACAGACTTGCTACTTTTTTTAACAATGGTTCATAATACAAGATCAACTTACTGAAAACATTTCCTAAGATGTTTTGCATTCCATGAATGGGGCAGGACTTTCCCTTCTTCCGTTTATAACTCATAATTTTCTGGTCTAATTACTCGAGAGAATATGTATGGACCTTACCAGTTAGGCCCCAGTTTCTCATGAATGAGATCCTTTCTTGCTAGCAGAAGCTTCTNGGACTTTCCCTTCTTCCGTTTATAACTCATAATTTTCTGGTCTAATTACTCGAGAGACTATGTATGGACCTTACCAGTTAGGCCCCAGTTTCTCATGAATGAGATCCTTTCTTGCTAGCAGAAGCTTCCTCAGCACCAGATCTCCAACCTTGAAACTCCTATGCTTGACCTTCCTATCGTAGTACCTAGCTGTGTTTCCTTTGATAGTTCTTTATGTTGTTCAGTGCTGCCTCCCTCTTTTCTTCCAACAGATCCAAACTTAGTAGAAGGGAATTATCATTATTTTCTTCGTTTGCTAATTCTGTTCTAAGTGAAGGGAGCCCAACTTCGACAGGCGCCACTACCTCAGAACCGAAAGCCAAAGCAAATGGAGTCTCTTGTGTTGCCGACCTAGTGATTGTCCTATAAGCCCATAGTACTTCTGGGAGGTGTTCTACCCACTTGCCCTTCAAATTTTCCAACTTGGTCTTTAGGGCGGACTTTATAGTTCTAATGGTGACTTCTGCTTGTCCATTGGACTGAGGATAAGCTGGGGCAGAGAAGTAATTCTTTATTTCGAGCTCGACATAGAAATTTTTGAACTTTGGGTTGTCGAATTGCTTCCCATTATCCGACATAATTGCTCTGGGGATCCCAAATCGACAGATTATGGATTTTCACGTAAAATTCTGAACCTTTTGTTCTGTAATGGTTGCTAAAGGCTTTACCTCTGCCCACTTGGTAAAGTAATCCACCCCTATAATGGCGAACTTGCATTGTCCTACACCAGTAGGAAGAGGCCCTAGTATATCTAGACTCCACTGTTGGAATAGTCAAGGACTTATCACTAAGGTCAGGAACTCTGGTGGGCAGTGAGGGATGTTGGCATGCATCTAACAAGCCTTGCATTTTCTGACCAGGTCTGTTGCGTCCTTGAGCAAAGTGAGTCAATAATACCCCTGCCTTAGTGTCTTTCCTGCCAAAGCTCATGCTCCAATATGATTACCACAGACTCCCCCGTGGATTTCTCTGAGTATGTAGTTGACGTCTTCATCTCCCACACATTTAAGGAGTGGTGTTAAAAAACCTCACTTATACAAGTTTGCCTGCAGAATGGAGAATCTAGCTGACCTAGTTCTCAGCTTTGCAGCCTCCTTGGGGTTTTCTGGCAGAGCTCTATTTTGGAGATACTCCAAGATGGGGTCCATCCAGCTTGGTGGATTCTGTATGGGGAGCACTTCTTCTTCTTCAATACTAACGAATGGTTCCGCCAGATGCTCTACAGGGATCAACTTGTCTAGATTTTCTTGTGAAGTTGTTGCCAACCTTGCCAAAATGTCTACTCTCAAATTTTCAGTTCTAGGGACGTGTCTGATCTGTACTTGCACAAATTTTTTAATCAGTTTTTGCACCTTTCTAAGATAAAGGGTCATCTTCTCACCCTTAGTCTCGTAAGCACCCTCTATCTATTTCACCACGAGTTGTGAGTCATTACCGATCTCCAGTTACTCAGTTTCTATTGAATGAGCTAAGTTGAGCCTTGCTATGACTGCCTCATACTCGACTTCGTTATTTGAAGCTTTGAATCCTTCTATCTCATCGGGGGAAGTCAACATCAAACCAACTCCACTGCCCTAAGCATTGGCAGCTCCATCTACTAAAAGTTTCCACGTTGAGAGGTCAGGTACTAACTGCGCTATCTATGCAGGTATTTCAGTTGTAAATTCTGTAATGAAATCTGCCAATATCTGTCCCTTAATGGCTGTCCTTGGCTTGTATCTGATGTCAAACTCACTAAGTTCAACAGCCCATTTAACCAGTCTCCCTGAAGATTCTGGCTTGTACAGCACCTACTTCATAGGTTGATCTGTTGGGACTTCGATAGTATGAGCCTGGAAGTAGGGTCTAAGTCCCCCTGGCGGTTGTCACTAAGGCTAAAACAACTTTTTCCATTTTAGGATACCTTTTTTCTGCCCCCTCAGAGCTCGGCTGCAGTAGTAACTGGTTGTTGAGCTCTGTCCTTCTCCCTTACTAGCGTTGCGCTGGTTAAGAACTCTGAGACAACCAGGTAAAGGGTAAGTACTTCTCCTTCTAATGGACTTACCAAGATAGGTGGGGAGCTCAAGTATTCTTTCAATGCTTTGAAGGCTTCTTCACACTGAGCATCTCATTGAAAGACTTTCTTTAAGACTTGAAAGAAAGAGTGACACTTGTCGCTTGATCTGGAAACAAAGCGACTCAGGGCAGCTATTCTCCCGGTTAAATGCTGTATTTCCCTCGTGTTGGAGGGAGGCTGCATATCCAGCACTGCTTTTACCTTTTCTGGGTTAGCCTCTATCCCTCTACTATTAACTATGAAGCCCAGAAATTTTCCTACTGACACCCTAAAGGCACACTTAGCTAAGTTGAGCTTCATCTTGTATTCTCTCAGGACTTGAAATGACTCTGCTAGGTGCCCAATGTGGAGCTCTGCCTTCAGTGACTTGACCAGCATGTAGTCAATATAGACCTCTATGGAGGTCCCAATCTATTTTTGAAACATCTTATTCACAGGCACTGGTAAGTGGCTCCTGCATTTTTTAACCCGAAAGGCATCACTTGATAGCTGTATGTCCCTTGCTCAGTTATGAATGAGGTATTCTCTTGGTCACTAGGATCCATCCTGATTTGATTGTACCCAGAGAAGGCATCCATGAAGCTGAGGAGCTTGTGTCCTGTAGTGGCATCTACAATCAAATCTATCCGGGGTAAAGGAAAACTATCTTTCGGGCAAGCACGGTTGAGGTCTGCAAAGTCAATGTAAAGACGTCATTTGCCGTTTGTCTTCTTGACTAGGACTACATTGGCTAGCTAGACTAGCTAATCCACTTCTTCAATGGCTTTCACGTGAAGGAGCTTGTTGATCTCTTCGTTGATGGCTTTCTGACGCTCCAGGGTGAAGCTCCTCCTCTTTGCTTAACGGGTTTACAGACTGGATTCACTCTGAGCTTATGAGTGATGACAGAGGGATCAATCCCTTTCATGTCCTCTTGCTTCCATGCAAAAACTTCTTTGTTCATTTTTAGGAATTGGATGAAGAGATCTTTGATCTCCTTGCTCAGCTTGGATCCAACGTAAACAAGATGCTCTGACTCCTCATCAATTTGAACAAGTTCCAGCTCTTCTGATGGTGTTGGCCTGGTCTCGAGTTCATCCCTCGTGTCAAGTTCATTCAATTGGATGCTCTCAACCTCCTTATTTCTCATAGATGTCATGTAGCATTCCCGTGCTATGCGCTGGTCTCCTCGGACCACTCCAACTCCGTTTGCTGTTGGAAACTTTACTACAAGGTGATAGGTAGAGGGAATAACCCTTATAGAATTGAGTGAGGGTCTTCCAAGGAGCATATTATATGCTGAAGGTGCATCAACCACTAGGAATTTCATAGTTGTTGTAGTCTGACAGGGTGGGTCACCTATGGTCAAGATGAGTTAGATTGACCCCATGGGAAGCACCCTTTCTCTTGAGAATCCCAATAGGTGGGTACTTACTGGTTCAAGCTTTTCCTTTCCTATATCCATTTTGTTGAAAGCAGAAGCAAAAATGATGTCTGTTGAGCTACCATTGTCAATCAAAACACGATGAACAGTCCTGTTGGCCACCACAGCTCTTACCACTAAAGGGTCATCATGGGGATGTTAGCAGCCCTCCAGATCTGAATCTGAGAAAGTGATAGTCGTGTCTAAGTGTGGAGACTTAGACACAGTATATACTTCGGGAGCTTCTGTGGCTCTGACTATTCGCAAGTGGGCCTTTCTAGCAGAGCTGGACCCTCCTCCTCCGACAAATCCTCTAGATATCACTTTGATCTCCCCCATAGGTTGTTGGTGTGGCTTTGGTGCTTGACGCTAAGGGGGTAGAGGTGGGAGAGCTCGATTTTGATTATCATTGGCCACATAGTGTCGCAGCTGCCCTCACTGGATTAGAAATTCTATTTCATTCTTCAATTGGATACAGTTGTCGGTGTGATGACCATGGTCATTGTGGAAGTCACAATATTTCGTAGGATCCCTTTTTGCTAGGTCTGTTTTCATCCGGGGTGGCCACTTTAAGAGTTTCTCATTTTGCACCTCATACAGTATTTGAGACACCGTAGCAGTCAGGGGGGTGAGCTGTCGTGGTACATACCTTGGTTGTAGCTCTGGTTGTGGAGAGCCGAGACAATCCCTGACATTTCCTATTCTCTTCGGGAAAAGCTCTCTGTCTCTTATTGGAGACCTGCCTCGTTCTCTTTCCTTTCTGAGATTTTGTCCTCTCTTATTTTCTTCCTTTCCTTTCTTCTTTCTCGACGAAGGGCTCCCGACCTTGGAGAGGGGCGCTTCCTCACCATTTTATGTATTTTTCTACTTTGGGAAGCACCTTTACCATACTAGCCTGGGGGTTCTTTGAGATGAAAAATATCAGATCTTTTGACTGAACTCCCAGACTTGCTATGAAGGCTGCAATAGTAAATTTTTCGTCTGGGACATCCACCTTCAAGGATTCTGAGTTGAACCTTTGGACAAAAGACCGTAGGTTCTGATCAGGTCCCTGTTTTATATTTAATAAATGGTAGCTCGGTTTCCTATAGGTCCGAGCTCCGATGAAGTAGGACACAAACGAGAATGACAGCTCTTTAAAAAAGAAAATCGAGGCTAGGGGTGTCTGTTAAACCATGCTAAGGTTGAGACCTTCAGGGTGATAGCAAAGGCTCTGCATCTCACTGGATCTTGATATCCATGCAACTCCATTTGGTTTTTGTAGGTGTTAAGGTGGTCCACGAGATCTTTTGTCCCATCGAAAGCATCTACCTGTGGCATTTTGAATTTATGTAGGAGAGGGAAGTGCAGCACCCTAGCAGTGAGTAGGGATTCGATTTGATGCACCAAGGCATCCATAGTGACTGGTGCCTTGCTCTTCACTGTCTTCTTCATCTGGCTGAGCTCTTGTTGGATGTCTTTGAAACGTTTCTCCCAGTGGTATTCTCTTTTCTCCTGTTGATAAGGGAAGAAATTGTCCTTCTCCCCTTCCTTATATTGACTTTGCACTTCCTCGTTGTGACCATTCCTAGGGAGTAGGTGAGATTCTTGCCCCAAGGTCTGGCTATTCTCTCCCACCTCATTAACTTCTCTGAGGGGGTCAAGATACGGTTGCTCCCTTGGTGGTGGATTATTCTGGCCTTCTTGGGTTGGTCGCGCCTCCTGTGGGTGTTATAGGAGCTTTAAGAGCTCTTCGTTCTGTTTTATCAGACGTTCATTGACAAGACGAAGGGCCTCCATCTCATTATTCATGGGAAGGCCCCCCATGGGGGGATCAACTTCTTACGCGTTTTCAGGTTGCCTGTTATTTGCGATAACCTGTTGATCTTGCATTCGTAGAGGATTGGTCTGACTTTGGCTCATGTTTCGCGTTGATACCATCAGTCACTGAAAAATCAGCTTTATTTGTAACAGGAACAGTCGTTTCCACAGACGGCGCCAACTAATGGTGCAAATCAATGACAAAACAGTTTTGTGGTAAGGAGTCAATGAGATAAGCAATATTCTGATTACTAACGTCTGAGCCACTTGGCTCCAGGGAATGGTGCTTAAGGTTTTCCGAGAATTGAAAGATTAACACAGAGGAAATATAGTGGTTCACCGACTAGAGAACTCGACTAATCCACTCTTCAATGGAGGCTATGGCTCCTTTTTCTTTATTGATCATACCAAAGGTTTACAGAATAGGTTTTTGGTCATTCCGTCTCCCCTGTGTTAGGGGGTGTTACCTTGTATTTATAAGGCCATTCCATGCTAAGAAGGATCTTAGCCGAGATTCTTGCCCTTATTTCGTGGGCTTCTCCTTAATTCGAGGAGAAGATCTTAGTTGGTTGAGATTGAGTGCCTTCATTACAACTTCCTAACGCTTTAGGATCCTTTTGTGGTTATCCAGCTGTTATTGATGAGTCCGAATTTTACTAGGCTAGGCCTAATGAAAACAATCAGAGAAAGCTCGAAGGAAAGTCCAAATCAAAATTTGATTGACTCATTGGAAAGGAAGACATCAAGAGGTCAACGCCCAAAGTCCCAAGGCCAACGCCCAAGAGACTTGATAGCCCTTGGGCGCCGCCTGGGTTGGCCCCTTGGATGCCTAACTCTTTGCTCCTCTTCACTTTAGAACTCCAATCCAAGTCCAAGTCACACCAACTCAAGACAGGTCCATGCTCAAGACGAGGATCAAATCCAATCTAGTTGAGAGTCTTCCTCCAAAAGAATAGGATCATGAGGGAGTAAACATCGGGATAGGCGCAAAGATCTTCTACCATAACTACACTTACCAAAGTAGTAGAAGTCTTTTCACCCACGTCACTGCCTTACCCTAACTATATAATGTAAGCCCTCTCAACATTGAGGGCACGCCTCTGAAACCTCTACGCACCCCCTACACTCATTGCTCTCTTTCTCTCTGTCTCCCCAAAAGTACTGTAACTCTCCAGAGTACCGTCGCTCATCAATAAAGAACACCGACCATCGCTACCATTCTCGAAAGTGGAGTAGGTCATCCGAGACCGAATCACTATAAATCTCTATGTTAATTGCTTAATTACTGTTTTTATTCTTGATTGCCATTGATTGTATATTTTTCGTTCATTAATTATACCCGTTCGTATACTTGACTGTTGATCTTGCACAAAACTGATTTGTGCATCATCAGTTTGGCGTCATCTGTGGGAACCAACAAAGTTTCTACTACCTTTCAACCTTCTTGCAATCCATGACAATCACGACCTGAGCAAGGTCTCATCAACCGAGAGACAACAACCCCGCGCACCAGGAAAAGCCGTGAAAAAAAAAAAATTATGTTCGATACCGATTAATACAACGGAATCCTGAAGACCGATACCGATTAATACAGAAGAATTTTGAAGACCGATACCGATTAATACAGAAGAATTCTGAAGACCGATACCGATTAATACAGCGGAATCCTAAAGACAGATTAATACAACAAAATCCTGAAGACGGGAAAGGTTTCGATTCACTCCGATGAAGACGAAGCACATGTCCGCGACCCCTTTCTCTGAAAAAGTCAGAGGCTCGGGACATGAGGGGCAAATGATGAGTCCGAATTTTATTGGGCTAGGCCCAATGAAAACAATCCAAGAAAGCTTGAAAAAAAGTCCAAATCGAAATTGGATCGACTCATTGGAAATGAAGACATCAACAGGTCAACACCCAAAGCCTCAAGCCCCAAGGCCAACGCCCAAGAGACTTGGCAGCCTTTGGGCGCCTCCCTCTTTGCTCCTCTTCACTTTAGAACTCCAATCCAAGTCCAAGTCACACCAATTCAAGACAGGTCCATGCTTAAGACGAGGATCAAATCCAATCCAGCTAAGAGTCCTCCTCCGAAAGAATAGGAGCATGAGGGAGTAAACATCGGGATAGGCGTAGAGATCTCATACCATAACTACACTTACCAAAGTAGTAGAAGTCCATTCACCCACGTCACCGTCTTACCCTAACTATATAATGTAAGCCCTCTCAACATTGAGGGCACGCCTCTGAAACCTCTACGCACCCTCTACACTCATTGCTCTCTTTTTCTCTGTCTTCCCCAAAAGTACTGTAACTCTCTGGAGTACCATCACTCATCAATAAAGAACACCGGCCATCGCTGCTATTCCCGAAAGTGGAGTAGGTCATCCGAGACCGAACCACTATAAATCTCTATGTTGATTGCTTAATTACTGTTTTTATTCTTGATTGCCATTGATTGCTTATTTTTTGTTCATTAATTACACCCGTTCGTATACATGACTGTTGATCTTGCACAAAACTGATTTGTGTATCATCAGTTATCTTGCCTTAAGAGACACTCGACCCTTAACCTCTAACCTCTGCTAATGTGTTTGACCTCCTGGTCTGAACTAACCTCCTGAGTTTAGCATTTGAAATTTATTTTAGATATCATCAAAATACTTTAAGGACTAATTTAACAAAATTAATACAATAAAAATTAAATTTACAAAACATACCTACTTTAGAAACCAAAAATAATATTAAAAAAATAATAATTTGTTTGTTTGTTTCCTTGTGTTTACCGCCTTTATTTTGTCATATCTTTCTTTCTTTTTTTGTATTGGACATTTTGTCCCATTCATAAGTAATGCATGTTGCTATTGAAAAAAGAAGGTTACCCATTTGTCCCGTATCTTTTGAAAGAGTAATGATAAATTAACAAAAAAATAAATAAAAAATAAGGACGAAATAATGTAATATTATCATAATAGTATTCTAATGTGTCCTATTACGATAATAAAATATTATTTGGTCCATATTATTTGTCAGCGTAGCATTTACTTTTATTAAAATCATTTGATCAGACGTCTTAGGTTTGAATTTTAGTAATTTCTTAGAATTAAATTATAAAAAATTTATTTTCATGAATACTCTAGTTCTAGTGTGAATAACTTGTCTTTAACATGATCGAAGAGAAGATTAATCGAGATGTACGAAAATTACCTTAGACACTCTTGACCATTAAATAAAAAAAAAATCCTGTAATTTTTTTTTTTAAATTACACACTTTGAAAAAAAGAGAAATGAGGAGTCCTTTCCAATTTGTTTCCCACCTCCATTCATTCTCGGCCATTTTTTTGCAATTAGTTCCCACAATTTTTTTAATGCTATGTCAAGTTAGAAAATGGTACGAGTATTCACACTCAATTAAAATCTTAATATAATCTCAATTACATATCTATAAAGAGTAATTCGCATCTAAAATATGATATAATATGAATAATTTTAAGATAAATATTGATAATTATTAAATGAGTTTATTTGAAGCTATCCAATGAATTTATTAAAATTTATTCCATTTAATATTATAGATGTATATATAACATAAAATATAATAATTATAAAAGAGTAATGTTAGATAAATTTAAAAATTAAAGTTGATAATTTCAACTATTAAATAGATATTGAGTCTCAATAAATACTGAGATTTACAATGAAACCAATAATTCTAATTATCAAATTTAATTTTTAAATTCACGCCTATTTTAATAAAATTATTTGATAGTCTCAAACACCGTCATCCTTCTCAAAATCTATCCGTGTCAGTCTCTCGATTGCTCCTCTGCCATGGAAGTCCCAGCCGGGTACCCTTTTCTCTCTCTCACGACTTTCACACACACACAACACATACAGGGTTCTCTCTCTCTCCCGCTCTCCATAGCCCCGCGGCTTCACTCCCTCCCCTCTCTCTGCGAATCTGCCATGACTCAGCCCGCCAATGGCGAACCCACCGGCGACGAAAACATCCCAGGTTAGCTCCTCTCTCTCTCTCTCTCTCCAGTCGCGTTTTCTCTCTGTCTCATCTCTCTTTCTTCAGACACGCACACACACACACACACACATCACGCACACACAACTCACAGAACCCACAACACACGCACACATATAACGCGCACACCCACCCACCCCACAGCAGCACACACACAGTCAACCGAATTGGGTGTTTAATTTTGGTGTTAATTTGGGTTCTTGAATGTTAGGGTTTTCAAATTGGGTGCACATTCACAAGCACTGCACTAGACCGTAGGCCTGAAATTCTGGTGAAATTTCGAAATGTTTGATGTATGAAGTTTGCATATATTTATGAAATTGAATGTTAGGGTTTTTTTAATGGTATGAAATTGGGTGTTAATTTCATAAAAAAAGAATCAAAGATTAAAATGAATACGATGAAATTCAATGTCCAAAACTTTAATTTTGGTTTCATTTGGTTTGGTTTTTCTTTTCATTTTTGGTCTTTTGTTCAATGTTAATTTTGTTTCTTTTCTTATTTCTGGTTGAATTGAGTGATTAATTGGTGTGTGTGAATGTTGTAGGCTTGTGAACATATTGGCAGTGTGAGAGGAAATGAATGAGAAGAGATGAGACTAGTATGTGTTTCTTGAACTGATTTTCTGATTTTTCTCTGGGAAAATGAGATGAGATGATTTTCATCTCTGTTTTGTTTTGCTGCACTTTAATTTGTTACTTGGTTGGTTTTAGTTTGGTATATGAAATTTCAATGTTTCACATGGTTTTAGTTTGATCGATTTGAGTGTCATTGTGTTTATCNTGGTTGGTTTTAGTTTGGTGTACCAAATTTCAATGTTTCACATGGGTTTTATATAACAACTTTGAGTTTGATTGATTTGAGTGTTATGGTATTTATCTATAATTTCATTTACTTGCAATGTTGACTGCTTGAAGATCTGTTGACAAAAACCTGCCAAACTTAAATCTGGTTCATGAGAGACAAAAAAAGGATGTGCTTGAGAGACAAAAACCTGGTTCTGGTTCCCTTGTGACAAGAATAGTAACAAAGTACCAAGAAACATCTACTTCGTTCTTCATTAAGACCCACAAGTACAAAAGCATTAGGAGTTGTTTTATTTACGAAATTCTCTGCTCCGGATTGGTTTTGACAACGTAAAATGGCCGTTGAGTTCAAGCAACCCTTGCCTTTTTCGCTACCTCCTGTTATACATAAAATGCAATGTCCAGCTCAACAAGAGCTAGCTGGTCCTGGTCCCTTCCGGTGTATCCAATAGTGATTATTGGATTGAATCTTTTTGAATTCATACCTTGTATTCAATGAAGAGGTTCACTATCGTTTCATTTATCAATACGGTTCTAATTGGATATTCTTGCACATTAGATAATGGTCTGTCCTTTGTTTTGCCTTATTTATAAAAAAAATGGTTAAATAGTACTTTTAGGTCTTAAAATATCTTCATTTTATCAGTTTGATTCGTAAAATATTTAATTAGTATTTAAATAGTCCTTAAATAAGCAGTCGGTTCAATTCTTTTACGAAAATGATCACGTATCATTTTTTCAGACGATATCATGTGACTAACACGTTATCACGTCCATTAAAAACTTAATGGGTCATCTACATATGGACCATTTAAATACGAATTAAATATTTTAGGAATTAAATTAATAAAATTAATATNATCACGTCCATTAAAAACTTAATGGGTCATCTACATATGGACCATTTAAATACGAATTAAATATTTTAGGAATTAAATTAATAAAATTAATATGATAAATACTAAACTTACAAAACATGCATACTTTAGAAACCAAAAATAATATTAACCAAAAAAAGTTTGTTTGTGTGTTTCCTTGTGTTTTTCGCCTTTTTTTTGTCATATCTTTCTTTCTTTTTTTTGTATTGGAAATTTTTTCCCATTCATAAATATTAAATTTTGCTATTGAAAAAAGAAGGGTACCCATTTGTCCCCATATTCATTGAAAGAGTAATGTTGGATTGATAAAAAAAATANTGTGGGTGTCGATGTATCAATCAAAAGAAAGGGAGTGTGAAGAGATAAAGACACATGCCTGTGGGAAATCTAGTGATACGCACACCCCAAATCATCCCATCGTCCCTCACCCCACTCCTCTGTCAGAAATCAGGACCATGCCGCCCCTTGACAACTTACTTGATCCCTTCCTTTTTTTGTTTGATCTTTTCTAGTCTCTTCTTTTCACTCTTTCTCTCTGTTATCCTAGCGCCAGTCACATTGCCCCAAGAACACATGCAACACACACCTNTGTATGAGAAATTGAATTTGTCCTCTTTATTTGACACTATTGGAATCTGTAACAATATAGGTAAATTAGCTTTTATGTTTCTTTTACTATTTCTATTGTATTTCATGGGTTTTTAAATGGATATTTTCTTCCAAATTGGAAAGTTTGAAATGGATTGTAGTTGAATAGACTATTTCTTCATGGGTAATTTTTTTTGTTGTAGAATGTTTCTAGAGATTTTGCACATCCCCCAACCCATCTAGACCCATGGACGTACACAAAAAAAAAAAAAGGAGAAATGGTTTCTCGAAAAATTAAAAGAAAACTCGTATCTCCATAAGTCGATAGCTTTGGATAAAGATGGTTAGAAAAATATAATAATGACAAAATTATAAAATGAGAATTTTACAATTACTTTAAGTGAACTCGGTTTGATTAGATGTAACTTGAATTTGATTTGATAAGGTTCAATGAATTTTGTGATTACTTTATGTTCGAATTATGTAATTTGAATTTGATTTGATAAGGATTGCTAATTGCATTTCTTCTACTTGAATTGTATTGGTAATTGCATCACTTTAGTTTACTTTAAGCATGACTAATTACGTTGTGTATCTTTCGATTCCAAATAATTAGGCGAAGTCCTCATTATTATTATTCACACTCACATCTTATGACTTATATAGTAGTAGAATATGTGATATACCTGATACGCT